>BSBK01006909.1:257500-320116 GCA_027943335.1 Chamaecyparis obtusa
CGTAATTACAACAGCCATAAAATAGCAATGCTTATCTGTCAAAACAATTTGACATCCAACTGTCACATGTACAACATCTTTGTCGATAAAAAATTATAAACAATAGATAGACATCATTAAATTATGATGGGTCTCTATCACATGTACAATATAGCTATCATTAAAAACTACAAACAATGTATATCCATCGTACACTTCTGATAGATATCTATCATAAAAATAGCATCTCCGTCGGCAAATAAATTACAAACGACGGCAGCCTGTTGGAAGATTCTGACGGGTCACTATCATTGTTATTTTATTGTGATGGATAGGCATCATAATTGGGATGGCCAAAAATAGGTCCAACACCAGGTTATCCTTGTACACACCCCCTTTTGTGACATCTAGTAGCATCATAATTATAACGACAATCACAACCGTCAAGTTTTTTGATTGCAAAATTGTGATGTCAGGTGGTGTCATTATATCAATGGTAAACCATCCCAATTTAGATGAACTACCATCGAAAAAAGGTCTCAAATGTACTAGTGACAATATTTGAAATCCATTGTGCATAATCAATGGCTTTGATAAATCCCACCTTTAGCAATTTCTCCAATTCCACTTTTACCAGCAAGGCTATATGTGGATGCATCTTCCTTAACTTATGTTTGACTAGTTTGGCTCCTTCTTTGATATTTAAGTGATGCATGATCAAGTTTGGATCCAATCCCAATTTATCATCATATGACCATGCAAAATTGATTTTCTTTTCCTTGAAAATTTTTATGAATTCTTTCATTTCTTCACTAGATAAGGATGTCGCTAAGTGTATAATATTTGGCTCAGTTTCTGACCCAATGTTTATCTTTTCTATAGGCTCAATCAAAATTGGAGATCTCTCTTCATAATGTTTAGGTAAAGCATCCAAACTTCCTTCCTTAGGTGCCTTAATTGGGTTTTCACCTTTGGTAACATCCTTTATTTCTTTTTCTTTTGGATCTAATGTTGCCACCATGTGGTTTTCAACACTTGACTCTTTTCCTTTTTTACTTTTTTTTTTTTTTCATTTTTTCATGGATTAAAAGTTTGGATACTCCCCTTTATCATTTCTTCCTGATATTCAATAGCAGAAGAAGGTTCAACCGCATTGAGATATTGGGACACCACATTGTCATTCAAAAAGGTTGGGAGGGTAGTTGGTTCAATGGAATTCCATTCGATTAATTTCGGGTACATGAGAGTTAAGGGATCAAAGCTTTGGCTTGGTTAAATGGGATTTAAAGATAAGACCTCATTTGATGGTTTGTACATTGTATCGTTCAAGTCTATGACATGTGCCTCTTCTAAATGTTCTAAATAAGTAGGATCAAATTCTTCCTCACTAGACTCCTCTAAGGTTTCTATTGGATAAAAGTCTCATGGATTAAACCTAAAGTTTGATTCCTCCATAGTAGGTCTCCATGAAGGTACATAGGGTTCACCTACCCATTGATTGATTACATTTTCTTGAATTTGAAGGCTTTCTAAAACTACTTGATTCGAACTAGATGCTTGATTTGAACTTGATTTTTCTATTTGTCCTTTGTCTTTTCTAGAAGTGTAAGTATGAATGACATCAATATCCTTATCATGGCATGATTCATCAGATAATGTATCTCATTCCCAATTATTATAATCTTCATCACTATGGGATTCCAATTGCAATATCTGATCATATAGTTTAGGATAGTGTTTTTGAGTGTACCCTTGTTCAAGATACCCTAATCATGTTTTCTCCTTGCTATCTTGCCATGTCATTTCTATAGGTTCAATGAGTCCTTCATTCTTCATGCCCAAAGCTCCTTGGCCTTTGTATCCCATCTTTTGCATGATTTGAAATCCTTTCCCATATTGATGTGTGGGAATGCTTATATTCTGGATGTGTTTCACATGTGCACTTGTTTCTTCATCCTTGTAAAGCCAATTTAGGATCTTATTATTATCCTCATCCATGGATGATGAAGTTCTAGCCCTGAAAAAATGATCATTGTATTTATGGGGTATATTAGGTGGTCTTCCATAGGACTTAGGTGATAAGAGCAAGTCTATCATGGATAGGGAGTATTCACCTACTCCTTTTTGCTTGATCTTGCATTTCTCATCAAAATTCTTCATCATTTGGTCCATTTTCTGATAGTGGGCCTCTGTGGTGTATACTTGGATAGCTTTGGTTTGGTCTTCTTTCAATTTTTCAATAATATTATCCTCACTAACATTCTCTTTTCCTTTAGTCGATGTAGCTAGGTTAGTGAGTTTTGGTATATCTTCAATAACAACTTCCTTTTCTATCTTTTCTTTTCCCTTCAATAATGGGATGTCTTTAGAATTTTTCCCTTGCTCCATTTGATTAGGTATAGACCCTTCTACATTGTGTGGGACTAAAGATTCGTTGATAGGCTTGATGTTGTTACAATATTGGAAGGGGTTTGAGTCCCCACTTACCATTATTTCCTACCCTAGATAAGGAAACTTTAAATGTTGGTGGTAAGTAGAAGGAACGGCCTCCATTTCATGGATCCATGGCCTTCCTAACAAGATATTGTAGGTCAACTTTAAATCTAACACTTGGCAAATTATTTCCTTTTGCATAGGACCAACTCTTATGGGAAGTATTATGACTCCTTTTGACACTCATTCTTCATCATCGTAAGCTTTGATCAGTATTTTTTTCTTTGAATCAATAGCTTCCTCAAAAAATCCTAGGGCTTTGACCAAGTTTAGGGTAGATATGTTTAAACCAGCTCCTCCATCAATAAGCACTCTTTTCACTCGATGTTTGTGAATAAGAACCTCTATATGCAAAGGTAAATTTTGTGGATGATTCAATGACATATCATCTTGCTCTGAAAATGATAAGCAATGAGGAGCTATGAGACGTCCCACCATATTTTGGAACTTGTCTGCATCTAGGTTTAGCGGCACATTGGTTTCCACTAAAGCCATTTCTAAAATTTCCTTTTGTGTAGGTGATAACTTGAGAAAATCTAAGATTGAAATTTGAGCAGGAGTCCTTTGTAGTTGATCCACCAAGTTATATTGATTTGATGATGAGGATGTGCTTTGATTAGGCAAAACAATTCTTGGAACATTTCTGGGTAGAGTGATTTTGGACGCTTGCCCCCTAGTGACAACGTTAGATGATGCTTCTTTTAATTTCTCCTTTATCATGATAAAATTTATGGCATTATCTTCTTTTCTTAGAGTATTGATAATGTTATCATAAGTGTGAGCAAAGTTCACCTTCTCATTACCTTTTTTTTATTTTGGTTATTACTAGATGATTCACCCTTTTCATGGTTTAGAAAGGGGTTCTTGAAGGTCGTATGATCCTCATTATTTTGAGGCCCTTCAATTTTGATAGTTCCATCATCTATTAAATCTTGCACTAAGTGTTTCAACCTCATGCATTCATTGGTTTTATGACCTCTATTTTGATGATACTCACAATGGTGAGAATCATTCCACCAATTAGGTTTAATTTGAGGTTCATAATATCTTAAATTGGGTATTGTGATGATCTTGTTAGCAACTGAGGCCCTTAATGCGTTCTCCAAGGGTTCACCTAAAAATGTGAATTTTCTCTTGTTATAAGTGGAGAAAAAGGGTTTGGGATTATTCCCATTAGCATTATTGTAAGGATTATTAGCATTGTTGTTCAGATTGTTGGAATTGTTATTGGAATTATTGGAATTGTTGGAATTAAATGGGTCCTTGTTTGATTGATTAACATTATATGAAGAATTGGCTCCACTTGATAAGTTAAAAGGGGTGGCTTTCAAATTGTTGGCCTCTACGACTCCATCGTTCACAAGGATTTTATTGTTATTTTTCAACCATAACTTAGGCTTATCATTGTGATTATTGGTTCCCCTATTATTAGCATAATTAGATACATAATGATTGTTGTTGGTATAGGTATTAGACTTATTATCCTTGGATAATTTTATCTCTCCTCTTCTTACCAATACATCTTCAATTTTGATCCCATTTTCAATAAGTTTTTCAAATGTTGGGGGACATTGAAGTTGTAATCGATATTTCATCTCCATGGTCAAATTGTTTGTAAAAATTTCCATCTTCTCCTTCTCGGGGATACTTCATGGATACCTTACAAAAATGATCCTCCACCTTTGTAGGAATCCTAAGAAGGATTCACCATCTTTCTATTTAGTATCACACAATTTGAGCATCATGATTTCATGCTCGATATTATAGGAGTAGTGGGTCACAAAATTAGAGGCTAATTCCTCAAAAGTCTTTATTCCTTATGGGAGCTTAGAGAACCATTCCATGGCCGAACCTCCCAAGCTCCTAGGAAAAAGTCTCATTAGGTACATAGTGTTGTGCATGAATGCAATGCTTAGGGTAAAAAACTCCCATAAATGATCTTGTGCATTTGTTTTACCCATATACTTATCATATCTAGGAAAAATAGTATTGAAGGGAAAAGGTGTCATGGCCAAACTTTTGTCAAATGGGAAAGGACACAAAGCTTCAATAGAAAAGGGCTTAGGTTCGGTGGCCTTTTTCATTAAGTCTATTTGTTCTTGGAATGTCTTCAATTGTTTAGTCATAGCATTCATGTGGTTATCTTCTTCTTTATTTTTCTTGATTTTTTCTATATCATAGTCATGTGGGAGTTTTACCCCCGCTTGGGCTAAGTTTAGGAAAAAGCTCTCCCTATCCCTATCTATCAATTTCTCCATGAATTCTAGGAACTCATCGTCTTGGGCTGCTCTCTCAACTCTTTCTTCAAGTGTTTCTTTAGGAGCTTGATTGGTGTTATTAGTGTTATCAATATTTCCTCCATGTTGATGATCATAAAAAGAAGAATTTCAATCCATATTGTTAAGTCTTTCTTCAAAAAGTTTTGGGAGAATATCCCCTTGATTGTGATCTTTGAAAAGAATTTGTTATTCAACTTCGGGAACTTCTCTATGAGCTACACAAGTGCTATCTCCTTGTAAAGACACTGAACTTATGGGAGCGTGTGGAAACTGACATCCAACAAGGCTATGCTTGGAATTGATCTTTGATTTAGAAATTGTTGATTTACAATTGAAGAGATTAAAAATATAAGATTGATCTTTTTAATGGATATCTCTCACTTGTTTTATGTATTTCTATTAGCATATAGTTGTTTCCTTTCTTTAAATTAATCTTAAACTTCTATAAGGCATGAAAGAAAGGAGAAACTCAACACTAAAAATTGAGTTGCTTAGAAAGAAAACTCTCTACAAATTACAAGGTGTAGCTACCTTCTAGAAAGATTTTCAATATGATCTTATTGAAAATAGAAAAAGTAACATCATGTGCATTTTTTACTAGAAAACACTTAAGGTAAACATCCAGTTCATCAACATGAAAAGAATGTGTAGATTTTAAAGACTCAAATCTATTTTTATTGCTAACTCAATATTTGAATCTAAAAATTTGGTGTCAATTCCCTCTGCTACTCTAAGCATAAAATCCATCCATATCATAGTCAAACTTTATTTAACACAACCTATTCCCATAGGAGAATAAATCATATAAGATAAACAATAGTATTTATCAGATCAAAATTTCAAATACACATGCAATACCACAGGATATTTCACATGTTCTGCAATATCAATATTCACAAATCTTAAAGTTTGTTCTTAGAAAATAGTTCCTCTGAACTTCGAGAGACTGAACCCTGAATAAGTTAAAATTTTTTCAATAAATAGCCATGCAGGGCTTCCACAACTAACTTGGTAAAATTGTCTTTTCTTGAAAGTAAAAACTTCTAGATGAAATAACTATCCTAAGCATTAAGCAAAAAACACAGGACTGGAAGCAAAATGCCTTCAAAAAGTTGCCAAGTGTTCCAGATGGTTAAGGGGTTGAGGTTGCTACAAGTTGTGCCACCTTCCAATCTTTAAATGTGGCTATAAACACAAATATTATCGATTGGTGTGGCAAACCAATAAAATTGATCCGCTGTTTCCAAACTTCTTTCTCCCTTTTGATCTCGGCTATCTTTCCTCTATGCATAACTAAATGATCTTTTTGAATAACAATCATTGATTCTATCTGTGCAACCTTTGTGAATCCCTTTTCTATAGGGGCCTTCATCCCTTTGAGCTCATCAAACTAGGTATTTACATTCTTGATTACCTGTTCAATCGGTTTATCAGACTCCTCTTGGGCTTCCTGGCACTTCTTACCAATCCAGCTTATATCATTGGAGATGATATCTTTAATTGTCTTTAGCCCCTTTAGGAGATTCTTTACCTCAAAAATTCCTAGGGCTACAGCTTCATTTCTCTAGTCTATACATTCCTTTATGATTTTGTCATCCAGTCCTGGTACTGACCTCTCCATGAGGAACTTCTACAGACCATATTCTTCAACTTCTTCCATCCAATGGAGCTCTTTGGTCTAGGTAGTCTTATCTATCTCCCATTCTTCAATACTGGCTTCTAATTTCTTTACCAGGTGATCTCCTTTGGCATGAGTTCGATCTAGGTGAATTAGATGCTTAACAACTTTTGCTTTTACATGTTCTACCCAATCATCAAATTCTTTTCTAACCACCTTGCTTCTTTGAAATTGGTCAAGAAATCATTGATTATCAGGGGATTTCACATCAATGGAGGATGGCATTTCATTTAGAGGAAAGGGTTTAGGATGTTGGATGGCATTGATATATTGGGTCATACTCTTCATAGCCTCCTTCATCTCCTATTTGTCCTTGGCATCTTTCTAAACTCTACTGGCAATATTCTTATTTGACACTTTGAAGAATCTCATATCGGCGGCTCTGGTGTCCTTCCCTTAATCCACCTTGGATATTTGAAAATCTTGCACTGAAGCCTCCCCTTAAGCTTTTTCATCCATAGGTTATGCAATCTCTGCCATCCAGTGACCACTGCTTTCATCAAAATCGATTCTAGATTCCATCTTTATTTTCTTAGCATTTGAAGATTTTCCCAAACACCTGCTTACTACATCATCAATGGGTATTGATAAAGGAAGCACATTTCTTTTCTTGGAAATCAGGGTCTCTAGCCATGGTGGGGCAGTGGAGGTTTTCTTTTGAGTATCATACTTACTCAAAAGAGCTAGTGAGTCCTTCAGAGTATTCTCTGTTTCCTCTTGTATTTGTTGATCATCTGCCATCTCAGGTATCCTGGGGTCTGCAACCAGAATTGCCTATGGATTAGCATCTGATGAGTCCAAATTCATGATGACACTAGGAGATGCTTCTTGCCTCTTAGCCCTATTTTTCACTCTTAAACTTGATCTAGTTACTCAAACTTCAGTTTCAACTTGGTGTTGAACTTGAACTTGAACTTGTGGAGAAATTGGTTCAAGTTCAGGTTCAGGTTCAGGTTCAGCTTTTCCTGCACAAGATTGATCAACACTTATGTTAGTTAAAATAGAAGTTTTCTTCATTGAACTCCTCTTTTTGGTCTTTACTTGTTTCTTGGTGGACTGCAAAGGAGTAACAAAAACTTTTTTCTTCAACAACCATGCCTTTATTCTTTCAATAACCCTTTTTGTTCTCTTATGTAGATCCTCCTCCTCTGGCTCCATCTAATCTAACTCAAGAATAGGGAGGGCCTCGACCTTCTCCAAGTATTGAGAATCTAAAACATCAATCTCACTATCTTCCTCTACCCTATCTATATCCATATCCAGCTTGAAGGTGATGATTTGTTTCAAAGTTAACCGGGACCACAACCTTTTTCTTACCTCTAGTTCATCAAAACAGTTGGCCCAAAAATCCTCTAACTTAAGGATGTGCATGAATGTTTTTGGGACATTGAGATTCACTCCTACAAAGCCTTTATAGTCAAAATTGACTCTAGGAATATAGGTCTATAGACAGAAAACAACCAATTCTTCTTTTATAGCCATAGCATCTTGAAAGATTTTGCACCTATAGTACCCTAATTCAATAGGGAAAAGAACACCTGAAGACTTCTTTGAGTTCCCTACTTTTTGTTCAACCAGAACAAGCTGCCTGTAGAGCTCCATTAATACTACATCATCTAAACAAAACCTAGGGAGCCAAAGTGGTTCCTCATTGAACACTTCAACCCTCAGATAAGTAAATCTAGGAAACTGTATAAAATGATAGCCATAAACATTGATCACCTATTTAACTTCCTCAGAAATCCTACTATTTTCTTTCCCTTGTAACTCAAAAATTAACTTCCCTGAGAATCTGTCATTTACTATGTTGAACATGTTGGAGAACTTTTCCTTCTGTAAGCATGTGAAGTAATCATATATCTTTATATCAATCATCCACAATTCATGGGATAACCCTTCCTAGGCTCAACAACATGCTAAGACATAAACAAGATAAGAAGACATGTAAAATGCAGTCAAATTAGTCACATTTAAGAGCTCTTTATCGATTTTCTCTGCTATTAGGTCAGCCCAATCAATAAACTTATCTCCTTCTATAATATTATGGATGAAGTAGTATATCTAGTTCTCCCAATGAAATGCATGGGGGTTCCCTTTCACCCTATTTAAAAGAAGAACCATATCAACTATATCCTTACATAGGTGCTCAATCATTAGAGGCTTTGGCAACTTGGATCCTCCTTTCTCTGGTTTCACAAGCCATGCCTGGGCTATCAAGGAGCTATATCTTTTCTTATCTACCTCATACACATGGTTTACTTCTGGATAAGTCCATGGCTCATACTGTTCCTTATCCAAAATTCATAGAGCTTCCATTAATGTCTCTCAACTGATTTTGACCAAGATTTCTCCTAATGCATCCTTGATGCATTTTCTCTTAGCATCATACTTGTTAGCACACTCCAACACTAGCTCAGGGAAAATCAAAGATGGAGGACATGCAATAGCTTCTATAAGTCCACTTCCTGGTAACTTCCTAGAAAAAGAACCTTCGGAAGCATTTCAAACTCTATCACATAGATCCCCTAGATTTACATTCAACAAGAAAGTATCCCCTATGTCCAGAAGAGAAACTAATAGATGGGTTCTAATTTCCTCCTTCAAGAGTTTTGGATGGAATTATAATAGATTACCAACATGTGATGAAAAGACTTATAACATAGAAAGAGCCTCTGAAAATTGAAAACTGCAAGGGGAAAAATAACTCACCGATTTCATGCACACCAGTTTTCTATAAACCTCTCACCACCAATTTTGTCACTCCTTCTTCCTTCTCTAGCCACAATAACTAGCAGAAAAGTTCTAATCATTCTTCATTTATTTGTAAATGCCTTGTAGAACCCTTAATAAATCTTCAAAGCATGTCTATAATAAATGCTTTAATGGAAGAATGATTGATTTGACATGTCCAACCACTCCTTATTAATTCCCTAGCTAATTCGGCATGAATATCTCAACTCCCAAGGACATTCCTTGATTACCATATCTATATAATAATGACTCCCTCTATGTCATGCTATCAATTGTCATTTCCAATATTCACATGCATGAGCCATCTAGTTGAATGAGACAATCTCTATACGACAACTTCCAAATTTCAATTAACACTCAGAGCACTTTAAAACAGAAACCTTCTTTTGGAAGAAAAGACAATCCCACTGAATCCTCCATGTGTAAGTTATTATATTACAAACGTGAACTTAAACTTCAATAAACTTAAGGTTCAAGACTAGGTTCAAGTTTGGGTTCAATTCTGGGACCGACAAACCTTTTTAAGGGAAAGACAAACATGGGCTTTGTAAGACTTAGAAGTGGTAATGGGTTGAACTTGAACTTGAACCAACTTAACAAAAGTTCAATTTCAACTTTGACTTGAGGACTTTCACTGACCAAGACTATAATTGGGAGCTGAGAAAAATGAAGGTAACAATTTCCAAACACAAAAATCACACATACACTTGTTTCTCTTTACCCACTACACAATAAGTGTTTGATTTTGAAAGTATGTTATCACAGGTTTTGCACAAAAAGATACTTCAAGCAATCTACCTAGCTCAAGATTGGTTCGTAAACATGGCTCTATAAGATAGCCTTTGCTAATTTAACAAGGTTTTAGTCAATTTTCCATTCAAAATGGATATTAAACTTTCATCCTCCAAGTATATTAAGAGGCTTCCCACCACCAGTATGTCAGAGTTTTGCACAATCTGTGAGGACTATTAGAGGAAGTTCAAAAATTTAGTATCCTTTTGTCACACACCCCATTAAGGATGCCTGCATTTTGTTTTATAGTGGGTTGGATTCTCGTGAAAAAAGAAAGTGTATCCCACTTTGGGTTGTCCCTCTCACCGATTGTTTTAAGGCAAATCTCGGGAGGTGATCCCAACTAACGATCTAGTATGTTCATGGAAAGAAAGGAAATGGAGTTAAGAACTAGTTTTTGGGAATTTGATTCACCAAAAGGTGAAGAGCATATCCCTAACTCTTTCTTAATTTCCCAAACACAGTAAACAATGTTCAATTACTAACCCACTAACTAGAGAGAATTGAGTATTTCTACTCTCTTCTACAAACAAGGGGTTTTTGATTTTATGTGCTTGATTTCCTCAACCTTTCTTCTTAATTAAAGAGTTTAACACTTTTGGCATTTTGATTCACTAAAAGAAGTGAAGAGCATAGGCCTAATGTTAAGCTTTTCAAACAAAGATAGGTTGTTTTTAATTACTAGATTTTTGAAAGCACCAAAGCCACAATTTAAGTAGAGAAATTTGACAAAGTCTAAGGCTTACCTTTCCTTGTAGCTAGAAAAGGCTAGGGGCATTTTTGAGTTATTTTCATTTTTTAATGCTTACCTTAGCAATCGCTCCTTTCCAATGTGCTTTTCCTCCAACAAGTTAGTCAACAAAAATAGCCAAAGTGAAGGAAACAAAAACAAACTTGAAGAAACAAAGACAAAACTGAATTTTAAGCCTTATTTGCAAATTTTAAGAAAAACTTGATTTAAGGTGAAAATATCCAATTTAATGAAATAAATTTAGTCTTGTATGGTTCTACAACTTTTAGATAATTCTCATTTACCTGATTTTCTTGCTGTGAATCCTCAAGGACCAGCTTGATATGAGCAATGTTTTCCTTCTTGATTTTCCTTGTTAAAGCCTTGCCTTCTTGATTAAATCTGCTCTCTTGCTTTTTTACTTTTTTGTGATCAATCATCCTATAGATTCATGAAATTCATTTTTTGACAGTCAGAATATAAAAATTTGCAGTTTATGTAAAAGCACAACAGAAATGATTCAAAATGCTATTTAACTATTTAAAAGCACTGCAGATCAGCTCAAAAGCGCTATTTAAACTTTCAAAAGCACATAAACAAATTGTAAAAGTGCTAAATAATCAAGCAAAAGGCTTCTAAAAATGAGTAAAAGCATTGGAGAAGTGTGCTAAAGTGCTTGGTAGTCAAGGAATAAGTGATGTTAGAATTTGAGATAAAAATCAGAAGGATTTAAAAGCATTGCTTGACTGTGCAAAGGCACAGAAATTTGTCGTGGAAGTGATAAAACAGGGCTGAAAAGCACCATTTGAGTTCTCAGAAGTGATGTTTCATTGCAAAACTAAGAGTTAAACATGCAAAAATTTGACTAAAAATGAAGATTATGAGAATTTTGAAAAGTGAAGCCTACTGCCCCACAGTGGGTGCCATTTTGTGTACAAGGAAATGTACCTTCATAGAATTAGTATTGAACAATAAATGAAATAGAAACTAAATAAACCACAATATGCCATCTATTTAACAAATGAATGAACAATTAAGCATCCTATGGCTCTCTAACTAAGAGTGTTAATGTGAAGCTCTCAACAAACTACCATTAATGACAGTCCTAGAATGAGAAAATGTGATAAGATAAGATAATTAACTCAATTCTAAATAGAAATGCTCAAATTAACTCTAAATTGCCTTTCTAGCTATAATTCTCAAGAGGTTAGATGCAATTCTCAGATTTGTTATGAATTATGATTGATTTTGGTCTTCCTTTTATAGATTTATGCAAGGGTAGGGGGTGAAGTTGTGTTGATCATGATTAAGCTTGAGTTGAGTCTTTGGTTCCACCCTTTGAAGACAATTTAGATATTGTGTCCTCAAAGCTTGGGACAAATAGACAAAATGAGTGGACAAGATGCTCTTTCACTTTGAGTGATTGAGATTGAATTTGGCTTGATCCATGTGAATACATTTCTTTAAATCCTATTGGTTGATTGATTTTCCTCCCCTTTGGTTGTTGAGAGAAATTAGGATTTAATTAATTGATTTTAATTCATTTATTTAGCCATGTACCCCTTGAATGGGTTGAATTTGATTTAATTCAAAACTATACAATGACTTGAATTAATTGCACATTGATTTGATTTAACTTGATTAAAATGCTCTTGATTTTGATTTATATCAATTTAAAGTTTGATTTTAATTTTGATTGGCTAAATACTTGTTTTGATTCAATTGCCTTGATTTGGCCTTGATTTGCCTTGATTAATCACATGAATGATCTTGTCCACTTTTTGGTGATTACAGTATGTAGACTGAAGAAAGCCCTTTATTGACTTAAGCAAACCCCTAGAGCATGGTATGAAAGACTAGATGGTTACTTGACAAAGATTGGATTCAAGAAAGGAGCAGAAAATTGTAACTTATTCATAAGAGAGACACCTAATGGATTATTAATAGTTTCTATTTTTGTTGATAACATTATTTTTGGTGGTAGTGACAAGATTAGTGTAGATTTTGCTAAGGAAATGCAGAGAGAATTTGAAATGAGCATGATTGGACCTATCAAGTACTTTTTGGAATTGAATGTGCAGTAGACAGACAAAGTTATTTTCATTAATTGGTCTAAGTATGTGAAAGAAATATTAAAGAAGTTCAAGATGGATGATTGTAAGCTAGTAAGAACTCCTATGATAACAGGAAGAAAGATTTCAAAAGAAGATGATTCTACAGTAGTAGACAAGACCTTTTATAAGTCTGTGATTGGTAAACTCATATATCTTACTCAATCTAGACCAAATATTTCTAATGTAGTTGGTATTGTTGGAAGATTTGCAATAGAACCTAAACAAAGTCATCTTATGGTAGTAAAAAGGATATTCAGATATTTGAAAGGAACTATAGACTATGGTTTATGGTATCCTAATTTGGAGAATGTAGAACTTCATGTGTATACAGATGCAGATTGGATAGGTTGCATTGATGATAGAAAAAGCACCTCAGGAGGAGTAGTATTTCTCATACATAGACTAGTTACTTGGACAAGCAAGAAGTAGAACTGCATTTCTCAGTCCACAACAGAAGCAGAGTATGTAGCAGCAACATTAAATTGTTCTACAATTGTGTGGATCAAGTAGATGATAAAGGATTTTGGAATCCAGATTGATTATCATATTGTTATTCATTGTGACAACACTACCACTATCAATATGTCCAAGAACCTTGTGATGCATGCAAAGACAAAACACATTGAGATAAAATATCACTTCTTAAGAGAGAAAGTTGTAGGGAAAGAAGTAAAATTAGATTATGTGAGTACAAAAGAATAGTTAGCAGACATTTTCACAAAGCCTTTACTGAAGGATACATTTTAGTATCTCAGGGAGAAGCTGGGAGTAATTCCCTTCCCTGGATCTAATTAGAGTTTCAGTAGTGCATCAGTCCTCAGTGACTGATGAATGGTCAACTAATCTACCTTAGGAGTAGTACTTGTGCTTATTTGTATTGGCACCCTTTTCCATTGATGTCAAAGGGGGAGTATATAGTCATGAAAAAAAAATAGATAATTTATTCTAGAAAATAAGGGGAGTATGTAGTAGAAAGGGAGAGTACATAGTAAAAGATGCAGTAGTTGGAGAACTCATCCTTGGGGAGTTTTTTTGAGGAAATGGAGAATGTTATAAAATAATTGTACGTTTGGATTGATGGTGTTTTTCATTCCATATGTTTCCATCAATGCCAAAGGGGGAGATTGTTGGAGATTTGCCAGCAAGCTAGTGCTAACTATATGTTTGTCATTGATGACAACATATGGTAAGCAGTGTGTGTTGTAGTTATATGTAGAGAACCTTGAGCATATGTTGTATGGATATGTTATCATCCTGATATCATAAACACAAATGTTGATTCTGAGTATAGAGATTTGTGTAGTTGTTTGTAACAATAGTGTTACAAGTAGAGTTTTGTATGTGATTCTTGAAGTATGGTTATGTTGGAGCCTTGCACATTTATATTTGTGTTGTAGACATGTTTGTGGAGATATTTCCATGGAAACAGAGTTAATTATGCAGTTAAAGTTGAGTTATGATGTTTCTATTTGCCAGTTATAGATTTTGGAGTTTATCTAGTGGAGCCAACAATGTTTATATTGTTTCAACAGTTGCGCTTATCATTTTGATATGCATGTTTGGTTTCATGTTTGGTGATGAGTTAAGAATGTTTTGTCAAGAGCACACATCATATTTAAGCTTGAGAAAAAATTTTCAATTAATTTGGAGCTGACAGTGTGAAGCGACGTGTCTACTCATATTGGATTGCGCAGTCCCTTTTTGTGTTGCATGCTTGGTTTAGCCATTGGAGATGTTTTTGAAGAGTTATATTGTTTCTCTAATATGATTTAAAGAAGGTTCTTATAGACCAACTTGATTATATCATTTGGAGAAGGATACTTATAGCCGGTCAGTTGTGATCGTTAAGTGTGATTGAGAGAGAAGAGCAGAAGATACGAATGTACTAAGACAGTATAGTTGAATCAATCATCAGTTGAAGATCTATGCACTAGTACATTTAACCTTATTGTTCTACCAAAATTTTCAACCAACAAATAAAAAGGTTTTTGTTGGTTAGATTATAGAAGGAAAACTTAAAAAAAAAAAAAGTTATGCTCGTGTTTATCAAAATATCGACAAATCCTATGGTGGTCGAAAGTTTGACAAACACGGGCATAAATTTTTAAAAAAGGTTTCATTTCTCATTTTATTATTCCCGATCGGTGAATTATAAGGGTAGCACGTGTGCGGAGGTGGATCACCAGTAAGGATTACCTTAACCTAGGGTTTTTGGAGGTTTTTAATTCTTCCTCTCAATGCCAGGATCTGGATCTATTTGATTAAACTATTTAATTTACTAGATACCCAATCAACATTATCATTTTCTTCTTTCATTCATTCATTTGGAGTTGTATTTAGAGGTAAATAACATAATATTTGTGAAGATTTAGTTGTGGCATTTGAGAAATAATGAGTTCACGTGCCCTATTTATGCTTCCACATTTGGCATACATAACTACTAGGGAGTTTACAATCTCAACTTCTGACAATATTCCCCCCTCTATTATGCTTTGAAACTAGTTTTACACCTACTGATTGCATTTTCTTAAAAGTCTCCAAGGCCATTTCAACAAACCCATTTTGTGTATATCTTGCAATTATTGCATTCCATGAGATAGCATCTCTTTGAGGCAATCTCTCAAATAGTTTATGTGCCTTGTGTAATATCTATTAGAGCATTTGTGGGCTATTTTAATATCCAACAAAAATCCCCCTTCCATTATGCTTCGATGGATGCCCATACCTTGTTCTAACACTCTCATTTTGGCACAAGCTGGTAGGATGTTGGAAAAAATCATGGAGTTTGGCTTTACACCTACTAATTGCATTTCCTTAAAAGTTTCCATGGCCTTCTCAACAATAATTATGTGAATATCAAAAATAAGACTAACACTTTCCATGTTGATTATGCACAAACATTGATATAATCTCAAAATCGGTCCTATTTCTAAGTGATCGATGGTTTCACTAGTTTTTCTAGGATTCACAGGTCTTTGGATCAAAATATTCATAATTTTTTACCATTTTAAAGGAATTTTAACATGATTTTAATGTTTTCAAAATACAAAATGTCATTAAAAATTGGGTCAATGATTAGCCAATGACTTTTTCATGAATCTAGATTTTTCAAGGAAACATTTGGCACTCTAGGATTCAAGATTAATTGGGTATAATCATGATTTTTTAGAGTATTACTTCTCTAATTATTAGTATGCATGGATTATATGCATTTGTGTTGAGATTGCATGTTTAGATAGTTTTTAGTTGGATCCTTCTATCATGATTGCATCAAACAATGGATACTCATCATAACAATGATAATTACATTGTGAATAATGAAACCTATAAATCAAATAAAGAATGTTGATGGAAACCTTAGAATCTTAAATGAGTAATTGTGAAATCTTAACATGCTTGTAATGGCTTTGATAAACAATGTGTGAATTATGCATCTTCTACCGCCTGAACCTTCTATTTTCTTTGCCTCTTTGTTCGAACCAATTTACAATGTATATGGCATGAATAGTCTCAGATAGCAGTCCTTAAACAACACATATAAACAATACACATTAAGGAGAAAATTAAGCCGAAAAATAAGTTAGTTAATTCATGGGATTATAAGCAAAAACTTGTCAAAAATCTGAATATTTCATGAAGGAAATTATATCATATCAAGCAAGAATAGATCAAGTCGTTGATTGTCTCAAGTTAGAAGCCAATTGTCTTCATTTCTTTGCAAACTTTGAAATGAAAATTATGCTAAAATCTAGAAATAAGTAATTTTTCAGTTCAAACAAGTTTTAGATTTGATTCTCACCATCCTCCTCATCATAGACTTTGAAATAAATCTACTCAAATCTGCCCAGATTTCACCTTTCTCAAAATTTTGATCTCTCCCCCATGTTCATCTG
The DNA here is from genome assembly GCA_027943335.1 of Chamaecyparis obtusa. Taxonomy (NCBI): domain Eukaryota; kingdom Viridiplantae; phylum Streptophyta; class Pinopsida; order Cupressales; family Cupressaceae; genus Chamaecyparis; species Chamaecyparis obtusa. The sequence continues at coordinate 274,210 of BSBK01006909.1, forward strand.
TCATCTTCCAAGTTATTCGATTTCCTGATCTAATTAAGATAATCATTGCATGCTGAAATGCAATTCAATGCCTCTTGTAAAAAAAATCTCTTCTCAAACTTGGTAAAATTTGCTTCCCAATTTGAATGAAACTTTGCTACCTTATAAGGGGAAATTCGCTGCTAACTGCTAAGCTCAATCTGATTTTGAGATGATATTAAAATAAAGTCACTTAGTCTCCTTATATAGGTGATTTGTGGGCCAAGAGGCATGACTACCCAGGAGGGCCGACTTGAGTTTCTTAAGGCCAATAAAGATTATTAAATTTAATTGTTTTCAAATCCTTACCTTGACCGACCTAGACAAGGAGGCCAAATGGCAATTAAAATTTATGTTTTTCTCCTCCTTCATGCCTTGTTTGTTGCAATCCTACACCTGGGTGGAAATGAATGGGCGGTTGGGATAAAAATCCCAGGAGGGTAGATTCTGCCTCTTCAAAATTCACCTTTACTTCATCATCCTAGACTTAGTCATTTTCATGCCTTTAGAAGCCCTCCCTTTTAAAATTGACGTAGATTCAGGGACTTGACTGATTTTGATCTCACACTTACTTCCTTGACTTCACCAAAATTATTCTCTAAGGCTTAGAGACTTGAAATTATTACTAATTAAGACTTCTAGACAACCACCTACTCCTACAAATGAAGCGGAAAGAGGTGGTCCCATTTGGAATGGGGCGATGGTATGAAAACCTCACAACACTCATTTATTTTCATGTGATACAATTCTTTGGATATTAAGGTGGCATATATAGGGTGGCTGCAAGAAGTTGAGTCCCACTTTTGGGCAAAAAGTGGAAGTGTTTTCCCTTTTTTTCAAATTTCTTGTCAATTGATGTCTAAATTTGAGACACTTAGAGATTGAATCTCAAAAAAATTTAGTAATAGAAAATGTAGTTGTCAGAGTCTACTTTTCAAATATGTAATTTATTTAAATACCCACATGGTATAAATTGATCTTTAGTAGGAATGTTTAAAAACCATGTTTTCAAAATGCCTATTTTAGGACCATACCATAGCCGTGTACGAACACCATATTTTAACTTAAATAAATGAATTTTTACAAATCCTTCTAGGGAAATATACCTAAGACACCAAATATTGGTCAGCATATTTTTTCTTATTTTTTTATTGAATATATTTTTTTATTAATTTTTAATTGACTATAAAATATGTTTTCAAAACCTCTGGTGTATAGACACCATAATTTGATGATAATTTCATATTTTTTCAAAATTCTTTTTTTATCTTCAAAAGAATTGTATCTAGATTGGTCTCATATAATTTATTTTCCAAAAAGCCTAAAAACAAAAAAAGTTATTAATGTTTTAGTGAACCTCGCTATTTTACATTTAGGTACCACTTTTAACTAATAAATAATGCAAAAATAATAAAAATAATCACATCACTATGAAATTTACATTTTTGAAATCAAGACTGTGAGAACTCTAATGGGTTTTCTTTTCATAAAATGATACGATCGGGAAGGCCCTCAAAAAATTATGGCAAGGCAAAAATCTGGCATTCCAGTGCCTTAACCAAATTTTTGGAGGTCAAGGCATAGGCTTGGTTCTACCAAGCCTAAACAAAACTGACTTTGGAACAAAATTTGAGGTGGATGTGTGCTTCCCGCTCATGTCTTAAGAAATGGGCACCCATTTTTTTAAAAAAAAATCAAAGTGTTTTAATGCATTTTTAATTCTAAAAAAAAAAAATTTGAAATGGGCACCCATTTTTTGAATTCAAAAAATGGGCGCCCATTTTTTGAATTTAGGATTAGGTGCCCGAACCAAAAATGGGTGCCCATTTTGTGTTAGAATAATAAGCAGAAAATGCAAATATTAACAAACAAGAGAGAACACAATAACACAAAATTTAACATGGTTCACCCAATCCCTAGGCTACGTCCACCAACAACGATTCCAATATCTTTATTACTATCCAGTGATTACAATCTAAAACTTGCAACTCAATACCACCATGGGAAGCTACAAAAATCCCTCATCCAATGAATCTCAAACCCTAAACCCTTTTACAACTATTTTTGACATAATGAAATTAGGGAAAAAATACTCCGACTAATAGAAAATAGATGGTCGACCCTTTACAATATTATTAAGTCATTCTTGGCATCGAGGGGCAGTACCCCTCAACCTCGCCTTGGGGCACTACCCCATAGGGCCCCCGCAAGGGGCACTACCCCTTGACGCCTTCAGGGGCTCTGCCCCTTGACCCTGCTTGGGGCGCTACCCCAGGACCCCGCAAGGGGCTCTGCCCCTTGACCCCGTGGATAAGTCTAATTAGGCTCCACATACATAACATTTCGAGCAACATCTCTCATTTCTACAAGACTTCCACATAATTTCCCCCCAACTCCAAACTCTTACCCTATAATGGTTCAGCTCAGAAAAATTCACATTGACGTGTCTTTGTTGATCATCCTTTTTACAATAATAAAATGTATCAAATGTTAACTGTTATTGTGGAATACCATTTTTTTCTTAGCATACTATGAACTATAATGAAATATTTGGTAGTTTATATCTTGTTATTTATGAGATATTCCTTCCCTTTCTAGTAGTTTGTTTATCAAATAGCATGAGCAAAGAAAATATTCAAAACTTTGTCTCCCCAAATGCTAGTCTTATAATCAAATTTACAAAACTGAACCAATGGCATGTTTACAACAAAGGTCTAATAGAACTCCCAACAATTCTTAAACATACTTTATCTGATAAGATGAATTCTTAAACAATTAAGGTTGGAGTAGACATAGTTATCACATAGTTTTTTGTGTGGTATAAGGAAGATTTGGCTAGGTCAAATCTTCCTTCGTGCTAGCAGTCTACAAAATTAGACCTTTATTAAGAATTCATCATATCAGATAAAGTATGTTTAAGAATTGTTGGGATTGGTCCTTTGGCGTGTATTAAATAGAATAAAATTTTTAGCATATTATTATCATTTTATTTCTTTGTTGTAAGCATGCCATTGGTTTAATTTTGTAATTTTTTTTGTGTTAAATGCATTGAAAATAAAGGTCTAATTCTATAGACTACTAGCACGAAGGAAGATTTGACCTAGCCAAATAAAGGTCTAATTCTATAGATTATTGGTCAGATAAATCTTCATTGTCTTCTGACTGTCTTCTTTATATACTAGCATTTAAATGGAATATTAAGCATAGTAATAATATGCTCAATCTATTAGTAATTGGCAGATTAAGCATACTATTACTATGTAGAGTTGGGGCCAAGTTTGTGCATGCAAGCAAAAGTCCAGTGCCCTATAGAATTAGTCTAACATTAAATTTATAACAATGTGGATAAGAATCAATTTATAATTACTGAGCATTAAACATGCTAAACTAATAAAGGTGTTATCTACATTTAATCTGCCAATTACTAATAGATTAAGCATATTATTACTATGCTTAATGTTCCATTTAAATGCATTTAACACAAAAAAAAAATTACATAATTGAACCAATGGCATGTTTACAACAAAGGTCTAATAGAACTCCCAACAATTCTTAAACATACTTTATCTGATATGATGAATTCTTAAACAATTAAGGTTGGAGTAGACATAGTTATCACACAATTTTTTGTGTGCTACAAGGAAGATTTGGCTAGGTCAAATCTTCCTTCGTGCTAGTAGTCTACAGAATTAGACCTTTATTAAGAATCCATCATATCAGATAAAGTATGTTTAAGAATTGTTCCGACTGGTCCTTTGGCGTGTATTAAATAGAATAGAATTTTCAACATATTATTATCATTCTATTTCTTTGTTGTAAACATGCCATTGGTTCAGTTTTGCAAAAAAAAATTTGTAGTTTTGTTGTAAACATGCCATTGGTTCATTCTATTTTTTTTCAGGAACAAGTTGGCCCTTGGTCAAATCAATACTGCTCCTAATCTCATTGCCAAAGTGGCCAAAGACTATGTTAGGCTAATAAAATATGGGGATTCTCTTTACCACTGTAAATCTTTGAAGGTTGGTGCACTTGGATGGATGTGTACCATTGTTAAGAGAATTGGACCTAGTTTGGCTTACCTCGAATAGGTGAGGTAGCATATGGAAAGGTTGTCATCTATTGACCCAAATACCAATTTTATTTTGATCTATGGGTATCCTAATGTTGGCAAGAGTTCTTTTATTAATAAGATTACTAGGGTGGATGTGGATGTGCAACCTTATGCTTTTACTACTAAGTCTATGTTTGTCAGGCATACTAATTATAAGTACTTGAGGCATCAAGTTATTGATACCCCTAGTATTTTTGACCACCCCTTGCAGGATAGGAACACCATCGAGATGCTCAGTATTATTGCCTTGGCTCATTTAAAGGTCATTGTTTTGTTTTTCCATGATGTTTCGAGGTCCTGTGGTTATAGTATTGAGCAACATGAAGCTCTGTTTCATAGCATAAAACCTATGTTTTCCAATAAGCCTCTTATTGTAGTTTGTAATAAGATTGATTTGCAACCACTAGAGACACTACCAGAGGAGGATGCAAAATTGGTTGAGGAGATGAGATCTAAAGCTGGGAAAAATATGGGTGGGTTCTTTGGGAATTAGGGGGGGATGATGGCACACTACTCTCTAAGAGTGCTTTGAAAGAAGAAGAGGTGATTGTGGTGAAGAATGTGACATGCGAGAGGTTGTTGGAGCAAAGAGTGGAAATTAAGATGAAGTCAAAGAAGATCAGTAGTTATCTCAATAGGATTCATGTGGAAATGCCCAAACTATGAGATGGGAAAGAGAGGCCCCCTTGTATTCCTCAAGCGATTTTGGATGCTAGGGGGCATGCTGCCAAGGAGGCCAGGAAGTTGGAGAAGGATATTGAGAAAGAAAATGGTGGGGTGGGAGTTCACTCGATAAGCTTGAAGAAGTAGTATATTTTGGAAAATGAAGAGTGGAAAGAAGATGATATTCCTGAGATCATGGATGGAAACAATGTTGTAGACTTTATTGATCTAGATGTCTTACAGAGGCTTGAAGAATTGGAGAGGGAAGAAGGGCTTAGGATGGTAGCTCAAGGTGATGAGGATGATGAGATGGGGGAAGTGGAGTTGAATCCTAATGAAAAGGAAGCTTGGGCTGAAATTAGGAAGAAGAAGAAGATGCTTATTGTTGAACACAAATTGAAGAAGAGTACTACAGAGAGTAGGCCTATCGTACCAAGCAAGTTAGACAAGAACAAGGAATATGGCTTAAATAGAATGGGAAGACATCTTTCTAGCCTAGGCCTGGATCCTTCGATAATTAGCTTCATAATAAATGAAGTAGATGAGAGCTAAGGAATTACCTTCCCAAGAAAAATATCATAAATGAACTATGTGTACCCCAATTCTTATGCCCTTTGTGCATACCTAAATGATATATTTGAAACAACAAGAGTAAGGCTTAAAGAAGTTAATTTTGCATCACAGTCTAAAGTTGTTGTAGTAGCAGAGCATCAGGCACCACCTTCAGCACAATATGATCACTAGATAGGTCTGTATGTTTTATGAAGTTTGGTCATTGTGGATAGGTGATCATATTGTGCTGAATGTGGTGCATGATGCTCTGTTGCTGCAACAACTATAGACTATGATGCAAAATTAACTTCTTTAAGCCTTACCCTTGTTGTTTCAAATATATCATTTAGGTATGCATAGAGGGCATAGGAATTGGGGTACATATAGTTCATTTATGAGATTTTTCTTTGGAAGCTAATTTCTCATCTCTCATCTACTTCATTTATTATGAAGCTAATTTTTGAAGGATCCAGGCCTAGGATAGAAATATGTCTTCTCATTTTATTGTGGATAGAGAATGTTAACTATGACAATCTCTTGGTTTTAGACAATGAAAAAGGAGACACCTAGTTCAATTAATATGCATATGATATTAGGTGGAGCAGAAAGACACAACAAGTTTGCATTTTTGATAGAGGTCTTTAAAATGTAAATGGGCTAAGTCTTCTCAGGTCCACTTGCTATCCATGCATATTGTAGTTCTTTTGCACGTGCATTCTTGATCAAAGTGGGAAAATATTATTTTGGATCTTGTATGCACTCTAAAATGGTCACCTAGACTTTGGGCCCCCATTTTGCAATTTATCAAATTCCTGAATCAATATTCTCAAAAATTAACATTTTGCATTATATCAATTTTCTTGATCAAATCCTATTTTTATCATTTTCGATTATTCCTTGGGCTAACCATTTTATCCTAAGTCTTTATTTATTTAAAAGGAATATTTCCTCCCCTTTTAATAAATAAAAAGCCCCCACTTTTTCTCTTATCCTAAGTTGCACAAATAAAGCATTATTCTTATTTTATAAAAAGGGAAAAAGTACTTTTTGTCTCATATGGACACAAAAGTCAACTCCTATTTTCCTATTGGAGGATACTTGTGCACATGGATTGCTCCTCTTTCAAGCTCCATCGTTGATTAAGTCTTTTGCCTCTTAATCTCAATGGTCCATTTCACCTCATTTCTTATAAAAGGAGAGCTCTCCTCCTCATTTTAGTATCATGTTTTTATGCTATTGTTATGCTACAGGTTTTCTAGGTCTATTTGGAGCTTTCTTGAAGACACTTTTGCATCCAAGCTTTGAAGCCTTTTGTTGCATCTCATCTAGTTTCATATTTTCTTTCATATTTGCATGATAATGACATTCTTAGCCTAGATTTCCTTTTTATATAATAGATTAATCTAACATAGCCTAATTAGGAAGGTTGTAATCTTTGTACTTTCCTTTCATAGCATAATTTGTACTTGCACTTTCATAGAGTAATTTGCATACTCATATAGGTTTCATTGAATTGCATTCATATTGATTTCATTGGAGATATTGGCATTGTTGCCCTTGTCTTTGATTTGGAATCTCTTATTGTGTGGTTGACTAGCAAGGTCATTAGCTTAATAGCTCTAGCTGAGAGCAAATTTCAAATCTTGCAACTCCATGCATAGAGAGCTATGGATCGATTTGTGAGGACTCATTCTTGAGTTTCCTTACATGTAAGGATTCATAGAAGTGTGGTCACATTTTCACCATACATTTTTGGCACCCACCGTGGGGCAGAGTAGCTTAACTTTGTCCTTTCATTTTTGCATTTCCGTCAGTTTTTCAGATTAATTTTAGCTTAATTCTTAGTCTCTATTTTTTGGGTCTCAGTATATCATATGATACTATTCCAGTATATCACATGATAGTTTTCTCCATATCATGCGATACTTCGCCTGATTGAAGTATCACCTGACTGTTGTAGGAATTATCGCCTGGTGTCAGATGAAGTATCGCCAGGCTTAAGGTGAAATATCACTCAGACTTAAAATATCGCATTGTTATACAAAACTGTGTCATGTGATATTTTTGGTGTTTGTAGTGTGTCACCTGTACCAACAAAGAGCTTTAATTTGAGTTATTTAGCCAAGTTTGATCTTAGATAGCTTGTTGTTTCTATTCACTGCATTTAGATAGAGTTTATTTACATCTTCTAGTTAGATCTTGCATTGTCTCAGTTATATTTTGGTTTTTTTTCCTAACCTCTTGTTGGTTTAACAAGTTGTTCTTGTAGGTGCCTCTTGCTTGAATATTTTTCTAAAAGAACGCATGTCAAAGAGGGCTACTAACGGTTTTTGCAGGGTTTCCCTAAGCATAAAAACCAAATCAAGTGCTTGTGTTTTATTTCATTTCAAGTGTGGCAATCACTAGTTGTTCATTTTCATAAGAATCTTAATATCTTGTGGAAGGGATTTTGAGGTGGTAGGAGAAGTATGCTCTTCACCCTTGTGGTGAACCAGAAAATCCTGACCCATCTTGGAATTTTGGAAGCAAGGTAATTGAACCTCTTTTTGGTGTGTTTGGGAGAAATTCTTGAGATAGGGGAGTATGCTCTTCACCCTTGTGGTGAACCAAAAACCTTGAACCTCAAGAGTTAATCCATTCTTTGTTTAGCATTAGAATCCTTTAGCGGACCTACTCTTGAGCAATCAATAGGAATGACCCAAGTGGGGACAAGCTAATACCGAGCTATTCTGACCCACTATAATCTCAAGGCTATCGAGGACACAAAACCTTGGTAGACATAACACTTGTCTTCACTTGATGTGAGTAGCTCATGGGATTGTGACCATGGGGAAAGCATTGAGCAAGAATGCTTAAGGTACTCTTGAGGCCGTGAGGTCTGAGTCCTCTATGAGGAGAAAGAGGGGTGTTGTGAACAAAATCCCTAACTATGAACCATTAGATAGAAGCCACCTTATTTTTACACTTATCTTCTTAGTGCAAGGATTGATCCAACTGGAACAACCCATATCACCTTAAGATACTCACCATATGTGTTCCTTTGGTTGTGTCTTTGGCACTTCCATGACAAAGCCAATATCTATTGTGGGTAACCACTTTGTGTCAAGCAAGGGAACATCAAGTTGTGGGCTAAGTTGGTAAGTATTGAGCCTTGAATTTTTAGGATAGATTTTCTTGAAGTGTCTTTGATTGTGTGATACCAGTATAAACGTTCTCAACATACAAACAATTGGTAGCATTCATAGGGTGCTTTTTCAATTTTGATATCACAAGTGTTTATCTTGGCAAGGTTGCTTTTGCCCTTGTTTCAAGTGTTTTAAGACATGTTTGATCCCATGTTGTTTGCAAACCTATCAAATTTCTACTGATATTGTGATTAAAATTGAAAACATCAACCCTTAGACTGAAAACTTTGATCAAACAAACCCAAAAATGCAAATTTGACACAATTCTGGTCAAGATTTGAACAATTCTACAACAGTATTGCCTGCAGTGAGAAGTTATATCACACGATAGTTTGCGCCTGTTGAACTATCGCTTGCCTTGCCTAGTGTTTATCATCTGGAAGTTATCAGGTCTGTCACCTGGTAAAAGGTGAAATATCACCCTGATATATGTATATCACCTGGTTAGCCTGGAGTCTATCACCTAGATAGTGTCTATTGTGTTTCTAGTTCAGTCAGCTTCAGTCGCTGTTAGTCAGATTAGGTCTTTGAGTAGGTTGTTTACTTTGTTGATTAGGGACTTGTCTTGGCTCTAGATCTCTAGATTTTTCCCTCTTGGGACAGCATCAATCAATTTACAAGGTCACTTTGGAAATAGTTGTCAAGTTAGAAGGATATTCTTGGTGAAAAAGTTTATCTCTAGAATTGTTAGCTACATTCTTGGAAAATTAAGTACTCTTATTGTCCAAATCATTTTTATTTAATCTCAATTTCAATTATATTTTGGCCTAGTCCAACCTCTTGGTTCAAAATTGCAAGGGTAGTCACCCTTTGATTTGAAGCACCTCTTTGATAGTGTTGGTAAAGCCCCTTTTGATATTTCTATCTTTTCATCTCCTTTGGACATTAGAGAACTTTGATTATCCTAGTTTGGTGTTGACACTTTGAGAGGTCACCCTATCATTAAGAATCTTTTTCTTTCATGTCAGTTACAACAAGGTACCAAATCAGTCAAGGGAAGCGACCCCCTATTGTCTTTAGCTAGTTACCACTAGTTAAGACTTGTCAACAACACAAGGGAAAGGAACCCCTTTTCGATCAATCTCCTAAAAGTGAACCTGAGGTTTGTTTTAATCCCATTAAAGTGAGTACCTCTTTAGCACCTCTTTCATCAAGTATGGACATGAGTTACACTTTCACTCGACAACAAAGAGAAGCAATGAACCAAACTCTTGATGACATATTTCAATGGCATAGGGGTAACATGATGTCTACTGGGTCTGCATATGCTAGTCCACTTGGATTGCCTCCTATCAGCACAAGATATCTCGATGCTCACCAATGAGCTGAGAGACATTACCAAAAAATTCACTCAAATTTAGGGACACAACACGAAGACCAAAACAATGAATCTAGTGATCACCATATCAATGCAGCTAATGCAATCAAACTTTCAAGGCAATTTTATCCACTAAAAGATACCTCTCGATATGCAAGTACAAGATTGAAAAGCATTAAAAGGGAGAAGCAAGCCTATCTAGATGAACAAGTTTCCAAAAAGGAGAAATTTAGACAACTAGAAGAAGAGGAACATGCATTATTGGACATAAGAAAAAGAGTCACTCAAGAAGAACAAGATAGGCTCTATGCACAGCAACTCCAAAATTGATTCAATGGGAAGGGTACCAATAGTGGGACCAACTCACCCCCATCTACCCCCTCACCAAGTCCTAGAAGAAGGTCAAGGACACCCTCAAGATCCCCTAGTCCTAGGGGTAGAAGGACTTCAAGATATGATCACCATAGGAGACAGTCACCTCCTAGACATTCACAACAACCCTCCCAATGAGCACATTATGCCTCACAACATGGAGGAAGTTATGCCAACTTTAATCATATAGATTTTATGACTATGCAGCAAGAACCATCTTTCCAAGCATATGTAGAAAAATATGTGGAACAAAACAAGGATCAGTTTCTAGAAAGTCTCATCAACAAATGTGCTAAGGTCCCATATGATTTTGATGTGCACCAAAAGATTAAGAAACAAAGTCCTTCAACCAATGAGGTGATCATGCAAATGCAAAGGGACATAGAGAAAATGAGAGCTCCTAAGAGCACATTCAACTTGGACTCCATATGTCCCAACCCTATAGACAAAAGTGTGGTGATGATTGAATTTCCTAAGAAGGTTGAGTTCCCAACTTATGAAAAATATGATGGCAGTGGTGACCCTCATGACCATGTTAGACAATTTTATATAATGAGCTTTTCTTTTCATCATGAAGACTCCTACTTAATGAGATTATTCCCAAGGAGTCTAAAAGGCCAAGCTATGGAGTGGTTCACCAACCTTACTCCTCTAGTGAGGACATTTAGAGAACTTGTCCAAAGATTTGTCCAACATTTTTCTTACAATCTATCAAGGTCAGTCACAATGCTTGATTTGTGTAAACTCAAACAAAATCAAGGAGAACCTTTTGTCACCTTCTTGCAAAGATGGAGACGGTTGTGCTCAAAGTATCCTAGAACAATTCCTAAGGAAGAATGAATAGACATAATTGTGAGCAATTTAATACTAGAGCTAACATATGAAGTGAGGAAAATGGTTTTTAACTCTTTTGATACCATGGTAGAGACTGCATGTCTCATAGAAGATGTCCTAAAAGAACAATGCATTTTAGCGAAAACAACTAATAACAACAATGGCCAAAACAACAATAATAATGGTAATAAGGACAAAAAGAACTCTTATTGGAATAAGAATAAGCAAGTGGTCAATGATGGAGTTGTTGACTCATCACAACCTAAGAATGAAGGAGTTCTTAATCTCTCTAATGCAGTCCAAGCCATGAAGCTACAAACATCCTCAGAACAACAAGAGAATAAACCCAAGTATCAAGGGAGACCTAAAATAGAAAAGAGACAATTTACCAAACTTGGAGACTCATATGCAGATATTTTCAAAACATTAATTTCTCATAATTTGGCACAACCTCAAGATCCTGCCAAACACCACATACCAGATCCTAAGCCTCGTTGGTGGGATGAGAAGGCTTTCTGTGTCTTTCACAATGGAATTGGACATGATATAGAAAATTTCTTTAGACTTAAGCATCTTGTCCAAGATCTTATTGCAAGTGGAAGATTACAAGTTGATGGGCTGACCACAAACACTAACCACAAAGCTTTTAAAGAACCTTTGCAAAAATATGAGAAAGGAGACAACTCTAAGGGTAAGAATAGCAAGGCCGCTATCAACTACACTTACACAGCCATTGAGAATGTAATTAATATGCTTGAAGTTATTGATGATAATGTCAACTTGATGAGAGGGAAAAGGCCCCTATGGTTATGACTCACCTCCCATATTTTATGAAGAATCCATTGTTGTGCTTAGAGGTCCTCACTCATGAAGGATGTCTCAACCCCTCAATGCTATCACTAGGAGTCAGTCTCAAGCTCCCATTGTTATTAGAGGTCCTAACTCCAACAAGTCTAAACAACCAATGACAAAGGGTGTTCTTCCTAAGCCCATCGTTGGTCCTGATTCGAACTATAACCTTGTTGATCAATTACAATGGACACCAGCACAGATATCTATTTTTGAGCTTTTGGAATTATCCCCTAAGCATAAGCATGTCCTTGAGGATGCTCTATGATTGGCTAGTGTCCCTAATGATATAGATGTAGAACAATTCTAGAATATGGTCAACCACTTGGCTAGCCATCACTACCTTACATTCTTAGAAGAAGATGACAAGTCACTAAGCCACCCACACAATTTGGCCCTTCATATAGAGGTTATGATCAACAAGACCCATGTGAGGCACGTGTTGATAGATGGGGGTGCTAGGCTTAATATCTGCTCTTTGAGCTTATTGATGGCCTTGGGTTATTCAGAAGAAGTCATTGATACAAGAAAGAAGATCACCATTAAGGCTTATGATGAAGCAGAATGTAGCTCTAAAGGGTTGGTTGTTCTTCCTATTCAAATTGGTCCTATAGAGAAAGACATTTTGTTTCAGATTGTTGACGCTGGTCCTTTGGCTAACAATATTTTGTTGGGTAGACCATGGATACATGAGATGCAAGCAGTCCCATCTACTTATCATCAATGTGTGAAGTTCCCTTATAATGGAGTAGAAATTTGCATACCAGGGGACATCACATTATTAGTCAACACAATTTTGGTAGGGTCTCATAGTCCTTTGAATAGGGAGGTTGATACTTTTGCTACTACATTTGAATAATGAAAGAATAAATTCAAGACTATAGACCTTGGTATAGGGGATTAAAAAATGGATACATTCATAAAATTTCTAATTTCCCCTAGGTCTTATGGAAAATCTTCTCAAGAAATGAAGCCCTCATCTTCAGCCATGACATTGTTCGATAAATTTGTAGAGTCCTGAATTCTGATTCAAGAGGAAAAAGAAGAGGTTGCCATTAGGGATTGGATTTACCGAGAAGAGAAATATAGACATAATGAGAATTTTTCACCTTCTCCTAGAGCTTATGGGAGAGGGTATACATTGGTCAAGAATATGGGTTACCCAGGACATGGTCCCCTTAGTCATAGGTTGGATGCTAAAGCTAAACCTCTTAACCATGCCCTTTTTGGATGAAGGAATAAGTCAATAGTTGGCTTAGGTTTTGAAAATGAGAAACAAACAAGCATTCCTGTCTCAGCTGCGATAGATAGTGACAATGACTCAGACTACACACCTAATCTTTATAATCAACAAGACATGTCTGATGATTGGGTGCCTTCAACAAATCTCCTTTGGGGAGATTCAAAAGATTTGACAATTGACAATCCTACTATCCCAGCTATGATGGATAGTGACTATATGAATGCTAGATTGATAATGGAAAGCATTGCTATCCTAGCTGCGATGGATAGTAACAATGCGAGTGCTAGAGAAAGGGAAACCTTTCCTAACCTTGAGGCTTCTACATCACGAGGCCCAAATAATGATTTAGAGATAGACTCACATGAGTTCGAATGGGAATCACTCTTAGATGCAATAGTTGATTTAGATATGGATGTTGTCCATACTTATAGTACCCAACCCAATGTGATCGATGAGCCTAGCATAGGACTAGAGGATTTCACTTCTCGAATTGCCTTAGTGGATGATGCTTTGTTTAGTAGGACAAATCCTGATTCGGGTATCTTAGAAGGAGACTTGATGAATCCCAATTATATAGTCACCAGAAATAACACTTTCCACATAAACAATGTTGAACCGGTCATTAACTTACCCCTCATCAACCATCATTTGATTGACTAGTCTCAACTCTCTCAAGAGCCACAACTCCTCCCATTTCAGAATGACTACGAAATTGCCTGTTACCTCAATGCTCTTGAACCCATAGTCTCTTCCACTTGTGAACCTATAACAAGTATGATGGAGCCCAATATTAAGTACCTTAGTCTAAAAATAATATAAAAAGAAAAAAATAAAAATGGTCTTGATGGTGAAAACCACTTTGTGGTGGTGTCAGAACTTAGAATAGTAAAAATAAATGACGTATCCGAGGGTGAAAACCTCTTTGAGGTGCCTAAGAATGGGGTACTTAATAACTTGCCGAGATACTTCCAAGATAGGTCATCAATTCTCATTGAGCCTACACAACCAATGAATTTGAATACAGAAGAGGCTCCTCAAATAGTGCACCTAGCTCAGTCTCTATCAGTTGAAGAAAAAGAGGCATATACAAAGTTTTTGCAAAAGAAGAAAATCAACTTTGCTTGGACATATTCAAACATGCCAGGGCTTGTCACTGATCTTATTATGCATCATCTATCTATAGCTCCAGGAATAAAACCGGTCAAACAAAGGTTGAGGAAAATGCACCCTCACGTAGCTCTCCTTGTAAAAGTAGAATTAGAGAAGCTCTTAAGAGCTGGATTTATTAGAGCTATTGACTATGCTAAGTGGATCTCAAATATTGTTCCAGTTTCAAAACATGATGGATCCATTCACGTATGTAAAGACTTCAAAGATCTCAATAAAGCATGCCCAAAGGATGAATTTCCACTCCCAAACATAGACATGATAGTGGATATGATGACAGGTTATGAGATATATTCCTTAATGGATAGTTTTTTCAGATATAACCAGATAAAAATGGCTCCTGAAGATCAAGAGAAAATAGCTTTCACATGTGCATGGGGAACCTATTGTTGGAATGTCATGCCATTTGGCCTGAAGAATGTAGGCACAACATACCAACAAGCTATGACCACAATTTTTCATGATATGATGCATAAGAACATGGAAGATTATGTGGATGACACCTTGGCCAAGTCTAGGAAATGGGATACACACCTCGATGATTTGGAAGTAATTCTAGATCGCATGGAATAGTTTCAGCTTAGATTGAATCCGAAAAAGTGTGCATTTGGAGTTTCCTTAGGCAAACTTCTAGGATTCATAATTTTAGCAAAAGGAATAAAGGTTGATCCTAAAAAGGTCCAAGCTATATTGGATATGCCACCTCCAAGAAACATTAGCTAGATGAGAAGTCTTCAGGGATGACTCCAATCCATAAGGAGGTTTATTTCATAGCTTGCAAATAGAGCACAACCTTTTAACAAAACATTTCATAAAGGAGCCACATGTATATGGAATGAGGATTTCCAAAAGAGCCTTGATCAAATAAAATAGTATTTGGCTAATCCTCCAATTTTGATGCCTCCTATTCCAAGGAAACCTTTGATTTTGTACATTTTAGTGATAGATTCTTCCTTGGGGGCATTGTTGGCTCAATTGGATGACACTGGGAAAGAAAGGGCCATTTACTACATTAGTCATACTCTCGTATCTTATGAGATCAATTATAATAGCATTGAAAAATCTTGTCTTGCAGTAGTGTTTGCTTCCCAAAAGATGTGACACTATATGCTTGCTCACACTATACATTTGGTTGCAAAAATTGATCCTCTTAAATATTTACTTAGTAAGGCTGCCCTCATGGGTAGACTTGCTAAGTGGATGATGGTTTTATCTAAATTTGATATAGAGTACATTGAGAGAAAGGCCATAAAGGGACAAGCTATCACTGACCAATTAGCTGACTTTCTAGTTAAGGATAGTATGCCTATTCAGGTGGAATTCCTAGATGAACATATACTATATATGACCTCTCGCACTTGGAAGATGTTCTTTGATGGTTCCAACATGCAAAATGGATCAGGTGTTGGAGTATTGTTTGTCTCTCCACATGGGTACAACATACCAAAGTCTTAAAAAATTCTATTCCCATGTACTAACGATATTACAAAGTATGAAGCTTTAACCAATGGATTGAAACTAGCTATAGAGTGGAGCATAACAGAGTTGCATGTCTTTGGGGATTCACAATTAATTATTAACCAAGTCAATGAGGAGTATCAAACCAAGGATGACAAGTTGATACCTTACAAAAAGATGGTTGATTCATTGAGACGTTACTTTACATTGGTGACATTTCAACAAATCCCTAGAGCAGAAAACAAAGCTGCAAATGCTATGGCTACATTAGCTTCACTCCTATAGTTGGAACAACATGAGTCTAGATTTGAATTCTTGGTGGAAGAGCTACACCATCCCCTATTTGACTCATCTGAAAGCCATGTCATTTGTACCCTTGTCACCCATGAGTGTTCTCATTATGGTGCTATCTATTCATACCTTTGCAATGGCATCATTCCCGAATCATTTAACTGATCTAAATGAAGAAATCTTGTCCTAATGCCTCTCACCACACCCTTATTTCTGGTGATCTCTATAGGAGGGGTTTAGATGGGACACTTCTTAAGTGCTTGGAAAAGGAGGAATAAAACCAAGCGTTAGTTGAGATCCACAAGGGCATTTGTGGTGGACATTCCAATGGTCTTTCCATGGCCCAAAGGTTTCTTAGGGTGGGGTATTACTAGCCCATAATGCAAATAGATGCAATAGCTTTCTCTAAGTCTTGTGAGAAATGTCAAAAACAAGGAAACCTGATTCATGCTCCAGGTAGGGAGCTAATTCCTTTTATTTCTCATTGGCCATTTCAGCACTGGGCCTTCGACCTTGTTGGGAAAATTCACCCCAACTCATCAGGTGGACATAAGTTTATCATCATAGCTACTGATTATTTCATGAAATGGGTAGAGGTAGTCCCTCTTTCTGTTGCCTCAGGCAAAACAGTTTCACTCTTTATTCTGAATCATATTACTTGCTGATTTGGAGTACCTTCTGAGATCATCACTGACAATGGAGGTCAATTCAAAAATAAGGACCTAAAGAATTTATGCAAAAAGTTTAAAATCAAGCAACATTGGTCCTCTATTTATTTTCCACAAGGAAATGGACAAGTAGAAGCCTCTAATAAAACCATTCTCAAGATTCTTCATAGGACAGTACACAAGAATGGTAGGGATTGGTACTTGCAAATCAATCTAGCACTATGGGCTTATAGGACAAGTATTCACACACCTACAGGGGCTACTCCTTTTTCCCTTACCTATGGCGTTGAAGTAGTATTGCCTTTAGAAGTAGAGATCCCTTCACTCAAAGTCTCTCTCAAAGGTCTAGTAACAAACAAAGATTATCATGCCATGAGGTTATAGGAATTAGAACTTCTAGATGAGAAGTGCAAGGCTTCCTTTGATCACATGAGAACGTATCAGAAGTGTATGTCTAAGGCATTCAACAAGAAGGTTCACCCTAGGGAGTTTCAAGTAGGAGATCTTGTCTTGCGGGAGAATCCTAAGAATCAATAGAACAGAGAACAAAAGGGAAAATTTGAACCTAATTGGCTTGGACCATACGTTATTATTGCGGCTTTTGGGACAGGTGCTTATTTGTTAACTAATGAAGAGGGAGAGAAGCTCCCCAATCCCATCAATGTTTTTCACCTTAAGAAGTTCTATTCATGATGCCTATTTTGTCTAGAGGCATCCTTTGTACATATTTTATGATCTTGAAAAAATACCCAAAAAATTGATATATGATGCTAAAAAATCCTAAAAAGCATAAAAAGTACTAAAAAAAAATGATTATCCTAGTGAAAACCTAGCAATAGGCACTTTGATGTCTCACCAAATTTTTTTTTTTAAAAAGCAAAAATTCAAAAAAAATAGAAAAAGTGCCTTGGTGAAAATCTAGAAATAGATGCCTTGGTAGCAAAAATACAAAAAAATGAAAAAAAAGAGAAAAATTGCAATAAAAATCCAAGTGGTGAAAACTTGGAAACAGGTGCTACTTGGGGCCTTTGCACCCTTGTCTCTTAGCATGCGTCCTCGACACTTAGCCATTCTCCATCATGCCTTGACCTTATTTGACTTGGTCTGGAATTGGTCTTTATTTTGTCTAGGGGGGCATAACTGTTGGCATAGTTCCTTTAGGTGCATTTGTCTCTTGGGGCATTTCACAATAGGTGTTTTTTAACACCACCCTAAATAGTGTTTCTCAACACTATCCTAGTGTCAAGTGTTTCTCAACGTTTATCAAATGTCTTACCCAATAGTCCAAGTGTGATGTGATATTTCTTACTGGCAGATGTGATAACCTAAGTTTGACTCTATGACCAACACACACACACTTAAACACTCAACTCGATTGAGATATGTTGACTTTATTTTTCTTTTTGTGTTGTCTATGAGGATTTCTTTGATGAGTGGTCTCTCCCTAAGAAGTTTTCGATGATGCATAGCTAGAAGACCGTGGGCATGAGAACATGTTTTATTTCTTTATCTACTTGTGGGTATATTTCATTGATCCTAACTATCATGAACATTTATGCTGGTCTTACTTGACACTAGGGATTGACAAGGTATTATCCTTGACTGTTTTGCAAGTGCATGCTTATAGCCATCTTGACCTTCTTATGTCCTGATGCAAGCATAATCTTCCTATAGTAAACTTAGGTAATCTCGTTGCACTAGTCATCTTGACCTACATGTCTTTGGTGCCTAGGTGGGATTTCCACATTCTTATCTGATATAAATCATATTCATATACCCATAGTTATACTAGTGTATATTGTATGATCTTATGATGCTACCAATAATGCTCGATGATGATAATTAGATGTCTATAGGTGTTGTGACCTTGCAAGTCAACCACTTTCATAGTAGCTTGCATTTTTAGGGTCATGTTAGATTAGTTTTGCATTTTGCATATGGAGAGAGCTCTCCTTTTCATCTCACATGGACCTGTCAGTCAACTGCGCTCATCTTCCTTTTTCTCGATCATGTCTTTCACTCTTTTTTCTTTCATCACAACCTATTCCTATCATCACAAGGGGTTAATCTTATCATCATATCTATATCTCAAAAATTCCATTTTAAGAACCATGAGTCTATATCATATACATGAGAATCTACACATCCATCTATGATAGATAACATACATCAACACATACATAAACATTTTGAGCAATTATGACAAGACAATACATATGCAAACTGATATACACATCCAAGTGAGACAATCAAACATCTAGTATATCTCAATATATAAAGAGAAAAGTCATGGTACAATGTCATCAATGATATAAACCATACACATGAGATCCCAACTGGATCAAAGTCACAATGGTATAAACCTAGCCTAAATGTAAGAACCTCTGCCATCCTGAGGACCGATAGCTGGAGGCTGAGGTGGTGCACTAGGTGCCACCTTAGTGTAGCTAGGAGCTCTCTACCCTGCTGGTACTACCTGTAGATATAGGCCATGGTAGTAGGCTGCTTGAGCTGACTCTCTCCTGATCTTAGCAACATCTGCCTACACTATCTTCTCTCGGTGGGCTATCTCAGCTCTGAGATCAGCTATCTTTTGATCTCTCTCTCTATCCTTAGGTCCACTAACTACTACTCCTGTACCACTATGGTGATCCTCATCTATTGAATCTCTACCTCAAGAGTCTGAATGCGAGCTCTCAAATCATCTCCTGCAGCTGGGTCTACCTGTGGTGGTACCTATCCCTACCCCTGTGAAGATCTCTATACCTCCTCACTCCTCGAGCTCTGACCTCATGGCTATTTCCAGCCACCAGCTCTGGATCCCTCTCCAACCTCTCTCACTTGACCTTCACCTCCACCTCTATCCTTATCATCTCCTCTATCTCCTCCTCCCAGGGCAACCTATGCTACATCTGGTACAGTGAATCAAGGGAATGGGGCCTGCACCGCTCAGTCCTATATGCTGCATTAGCACCTGCATCATCCATATCTGGGAGATACTCCCAGGACTCCCTCCTAATCACATCTGTCTCCTTGATAGCTCACTGATAATCCAACATGGGTATCCACCCATGTCCCTACTCATCTCTAGCCCTCGCATAGGTAGTGGTCTTTGTGGAGACTTGTTGTTGTCTCCCAAATTGTCACCATACTCAAGTGATGCAGAATCTCTCTACAATCTTTGAGTGTCAACCTACCAATGGCCACGTACACAACATATAACTTAGCTCATTCTCTGCATCTCCCCATGCCTCCACATCCCTGTATGGCCTCCATGTGAACAAGGTCATCTCATCCAAGATCTGCCTGTAATGTGTCACATCCCTAGTATGAGTATGTGATATATATCCTCCATACCTGTATATGTACAGGTATCTTTTCTCTCTCGGCTGAACCCTAGGGTGCACCATAGTGATGTGCTCCCATGCCCACACCTATGCCAGGATGGCACCACATGCCCATGTCCGATCATCCTTGTAGATGATCTCGTGAAGCTCATGATACATCTCTACAAGTATGGCTAGTCCCCATGCCATATGACGAGGTCTACCTACCAAATCTACTAGCAACCTACCCCATCCAAGTGGGAATCCCTTTTGACTATGATCAATCATCAGGGCCTGTCTAATAAATGATGCCACAATACATGGCACTGGAAAATCTCAGCCAAAGTCATCCATGAGCCGCTCCCAACTGACATGCCGATCCATAATGGTCACATCCTAAAACATCTCCTAGATGACTCGTCACCCCTTAGTGGCATCCTAATCATAGTATACCTGTGTCATCGCACAAAAATCATGTCAGTTTCTATTACTTGGAAATGTTACATTCATGACTATCCATAAGGCAAGTGAAATGTGTTATGCTCACTATGCCATCGCTCAGCCAAGGCTATTAGTAGCCCATGATTAGCCCAGACATATGGGAACCACAATAGATATTAGAATCCCATCGCCCTGATGTCATCCTTGCCTCGATCATCTAGATCCTAGATGCATCTCAGCTCCACCACCTTCAGCACTCTGATAATCAATGCCAAAAAGTGCTCCTGCAAACCATTCAACCAAGCCATATGTTAGTACATACCATGATGAAAATCAGTACAGGACATCTAAAGCATAAAAATTGTCTAGACCCATGTCTTACTTTGCTCAAAATAATTAAAATTCTTAAGTTTTACGGAGAAGTATTATGTAATACTTCTCCCTATAGTGATGTGATACACCTTTGACCATGCGATACTTCACCCGGTATCGTGCGATAGTTTGCCAGTTATTGTGTGATACTGGCGTCTATACTCTCACGATACTTTGGGGACCCGCGAAGTATCACATGATGTTTCTCCCTAAAGGGTGCGATACTTTAAAGTATCATGTGATAGTTCACCTAAAACTAAGAACTTGAAAAATTCAAAATTTCAAAAATGTGCTAAATATGTCCTAGGTGCCATACATGACTCAAAAAATGGCTAGTTTTCGAAAACATACCGGGGCACCATAATGTGGAGGTCAGTTGTGCAACTGGGAGTGCTCAAATTGATGCTTGTGGATGGGAACTGCTACCTGTTGGGCCATTTTCTCTCTCTAAGCTCTCAAGATTCTCAAAGTTGCTAAATGACAAATGATTTTGAAAAAGACCCGTTTTACCCCTTATATAACATTTTGACTTTTTGACCTAATTTTCAAAATACCTCAGAATTGCGCACAAATAGCACCCCTAGCTAATTTTGACGTCCTAGATCCATTTTCAGACTCAAAATTGAAATCCAAGGTCATCTTGATAGTCAAAATCATGTTTCAAATTTCTTTTTCCTTCTTTTGCGCAGTTGATTGGCCTTTTGAGGCATAATCCTTCGATCTTTCTTGGGGCATCTTCATTTCCATGTCTTCCAAACTTCTAGCCTTCCATTCACCCCATTTTCTTTTCTTCTCATTCATCACTGGGGCATGTTTTCACTGCCTAATGGTTATCCTATTATCCTTTATTTTTTATTATGATTTCATTATGATTTGATCAAATCTTTATCAATCTGTTGTTCTCCTCTACCTGATTTCGATTTTGATTCCAAGGGGGCAGTACCTATTGGATTTTAATCATTGATTCCTTGATTCTCTTGATTCAGACATCTTTGGTGAGTTTTTGCTCAAGCTTGAGATTCTTATCTCTTATTTTGGATATGATCCTGAATCGACCTCATGTCCAGAATCCTTTGTCTATGTTTGTCCAGGTGTGATCTTGAATTGATCTCACATCTGAGTTGTTTTGTGATCCCAGATCGATCTCACATTTCAATTCTTCTTTGACTACATGTGTTCCCAGATCGATCACACATTAGTCAAAGAGGGGAAAATGTATGCACCCTAAAATGGTCACCTAGACTTTGGGCCCCCATTCTATAATTTATCAAATTCCTAAATCAATATTCTCAAAAATTAACATTTTGCATTATATCAATTTCCTTGATCAAATCCTATTTTATCATTTTTGATTATTCCTTGGGCTAACCATTTTATCCTAAGTCTTTATTTATTTAAAAGGAATATTTCCTCCCCTTTTAATAAATAAAAAGCCCCCACTTTTTCTCTTATCCTAAGTTGCACAAATAAAGCATTATTCTTATTTTATAAAAAGGGAAAAAGTACTTTTTGTCTCATGGACACAAAAGTCAACTCCTATTTTCCTATTGGAGGATACTTGTGCACATGGATTGCTCCTCTTTCAAGCTCCATTGTTGATTAAGTCTTTTGCCTCTTAATCTCAATGGTCCATTTCACCTCATTTCTTATAAAAGGAGAGCTCTCCTCCTCATTTTAGTACCATATTTTTATGCTATTGTTATGCTGCAAGTTTTCTAGGTCTATTTGGAGCTTTCTTGAAGACACGTTTGCATCCAAGCTTTGAAGCCTTTTTGTTGCATCTCATCTAGTTTCATATTTGCTTTCATAGTTGCATGATAATGGCATTCTTAGCTTAGATTTCCTTTTTATATAATAGATTAATCTAACATAGCCTAATTAGGAAGGTTGTAATCTTTGTACTTTCCTTTCATAGCATAATTTTTACTTGCACTTTCATAGAGTAATTTGCATACTCATATAGGTTTCATTGCATTGCATTCATATTGATTTCATTGGAGATATTGGCATTGTTTCCCTTATATTTGATTTGGAATCTCTCATTGTGTGGTTGACTAGCAAGTTCATTAGCTTAATAGCTCTAGCTGAGTGCAAATTTCAAATCTTGCAACTCCATGCATAGAGAGCTATGGATTGATCTGTGAGGACTCATTCTTGAGTTTCCTTACATGTAAGGATTCATAGAAGTGTGGTCACATTTTCACCATATAGATCTGAGGGAGAGAAGCTAAACACATAAAGAACATGCACATAAACATGACAGGTGAGAAACATAAATGTAGATATCACAACAGCTGAGAAACATAAATGTAGGCATCATGGTCATAATTTTTTGGAGACAACATAATTGAGTGGTATACCCAGATGATGCAAAGCAACCACTACTCCTTCAGTTCCAAGTTGACACTACAGGATCCAAAAACCATAGATAAGGAATAAATTTAGAGAGCGGAGGAGGGCCATGATGACCAAAATAATATAGGGTCCTGTATTATTTTGGTCATTATGGCCCTCCTCCACTCTCTAAATTCATTCCTTATCTATGTTTTCTAGATCCCACAGTGTCGACTTGGAACCAGAGGAGTAGTGGTTGCTTTGCATCATCTGGGTATACCACTCAATTATGTTGTCTCCAACAAATTGTGACCATGATGACTACATTTATGTTTCATTTTGTTGTGTCCGAGGACCCCTTATGACCCTTTACAATCCCTAAGAATACAAATTAGAGGTCTTAAAATGTTGTAAAGGGTCATAAGAGGCTCTTGGGAGGGGCCAGATGAGCTTCCACCTTCATGTGGTTAGCCTTGTTAAGTAGAGAATGTTAAACTATTCTCAAAACAAAGAGAAGCTCAATAATTTAAGGTCTCAGTCCACGGATAAATTAAATTAGGCTTACTATCCAAATTGGACCAATTATTTGTGTTGTACATGGCACTTGGAGTCAAGTGTGTCTCTAAACATTGTGAGCTTCCCATATTTTTAAGTGTTCTGTCACAATTTTATTTGTCAAAGATTGAATTAGGGATTAAGTATTTTCTCACAATTTTATTCGTACATTGATGAGAATCAATGATGGAGAGTTTTTAGATTCTAAGAAGACGTATATGTAGTGGAGGCCAGAAGGGATTTTTGTCAATATTTTTTATATGTGGAGATTTGCTAGAGTGGCTATATACATATGAGGGTTTCCAGATTGAGTACTAGTGTAGAGATGATGATTTAGTAACCTACATCTATAAAACCTTCACAAATATCCCTTCTTTGGCCTCCACTCATACCTCTTCTCAGAATCTAGAAACTTTGGATATTGTTTCTCATTCATGCATGAAATGTGCTAGTGATCATATAAAATTACTTTTGTGAGACTGGGATCAATTATGAGAAGGTAAACAACAAGATAATATTATTGTATCTTTCATTTCTTTTATCCATTTATATTTTCTACCTTCTCTTATATTGGATATTGTGCAGTGTACATAAAGTCAAGGTGGTGATTATTCTCAACAATCGACAGGTATAAGTCTTCAAGGCCTTAACTAGTAGGTAGGACTAAAGATAAGATACTTAACTCTTTATCATTGTCCTCATAGTGTAGGAATTTATCTACTTCCCGCACTTGTAGACTATGAGTACAGCCATAAAGAAGCATCCCCTCCCATGGATTGAATAATGTAGGCCATTGGAGGAGATGCTTAACTCTTTATCGTTGTCCTTGTAGTGTAGGGATGTCAAGGCAGTCTAGCTTTTGAATCTGAAGGAGCTCACTGATGAAGAATATTCCAACTTCTACCATTCACTTTCAAACGTTTGTGAATTGCAACTTTAAAGTTTGGTTAGTCTATTTTCAGAATATTTTGAATGCATCTTCTAGGATGATAATAAAAGGGTCTTTAACAATAGACTCGAAGAGCATGGATAAGACATCAGATGGATTTTAAGCCATAATGTTTTGAATGCTAAATCATTTAACAATCCTATTTTTTTTGGTTTTTAATAATGTTAGCACTCATACTTGGACAAAATGATTTGTAGTATTAATATTGGATTGTCAACTTCAGAGGATAGTTTTCCTTCATAATAGCAACAATTTGGTGAAAACAACAAGCATATGGATAGATAGACACATCATTTGAAATCAAGTAAAGACATATTCATTTATTCACAATTTCACATTTCTATAAGCTTGGGCAATAGGTGGAAATACACTTATTGTAGTCATTGAACTGCTCTGTCTAGGTAGTCATTAAATGTTGATGTACTAAAAAACTATGAGGTTTGTGATTTAACTTTTAGTTTTTGTGAGTGTAGTTTGAATGTTATCATGATGGAAATGGTTGGAGGACCTTTTATTTAGCAGATGTTGGCAAGCAATCCTTCTTAGTTGTTGTTCTTTTATAAGGTTTTTCTCAATCCCAATAGGTCATAGTTTCATTTTCTAGATGCGTAAGTCAGAGGGGGCTTACAATAATAAATCATGTAATGAGGGGGATTAGAACACTATTATATGCAAATTTCATTATTTAATAATGAAAATCTATTAAAATGTTTGTAGTTGCCTCATTTAACAACTAGTAACCAGCATCAAATAAGTTCATAATAAACCATTATGCTAATAGTAAAGTAACATAACAAAATACACATTGATATATATTAATGCAAAGTAACACCTGAAGATAAATATCTAGACTAATCATCAACCGGGATGTCATTGATGATTACTCTGGATATTTATCTTCAGGTGTTTTTTTTAACCTTCCATAATTGGTCAAAATTTTGACTAACCTTGGTCAAAACCTTCACAAAGACTGGTCTGAATATCGACCATTCTATGTCAAAATTTAGCATTGTGGGTTTGGCATCCTGGTTGGACAGGCCAAACATTTCGACCTAAATTGGTCAAAATTTTGACCTAGTAACTTCCCAATTGCAGATGTGAATTTTGACTAAGATTCGCATAGAACATTCTACCTTAACAATGATGTGTCAAAATTTTGACTCAAAAAATAGTGACAAAACCATTTGTAGATTATTCGACCAATTTTGGAAGAAAATTCAACCATTTTTTCATCGAAAATAGGTGCCAATTGTACTACTAATGTGAAGAAGAAGAGAGAATATGCTATTCATTGGAATTGATCAAGACAACAAGTCTACTTCCGAGTTCACAAAGATCCAGATATAGTGTGTATCTATTGTACAAAAGGTTGTAGCCTTCACCATTTGAGCAGTGTGCTCCCGGACAGTGTGTCCTCACCTTTAACAAGGTTATTTGTAAAAGACTCCTAACAGGGTCCAACCCTTGACCAAGTCACTATACTTCATGCATTGTAAAGATCAACTCCTAACAGTGTTGTAAGATCTTCTAACAAGGATCACTATACTCTAGTACAATTTATAGTGGGTGCTAATTCCCACCGAGGTTTTTACCTATTTGGTTTCTCTGTAACCAAAATTTTGGTGTTAAGATTAAGTGTTATCTTGTTGTGTATGTTCTTAATGTTCTTCTGTGCTAAATTGGATAAAGAATTGAATCTTGCATATAACTGATTCACCCCACCCCCTCTCAATTATCTCTTGGGAGTATTCCTAACAATTATTCAGGCACCAAATCCAACGCTAAAAGAGGAATGAATTTTTTGAAATCTAGTTACAAAATACAAGGAGAAATCACTTATCTCTTCATAAATTTCTCATAAGTCAAACCAACTATTTAATTTTTTCTTGTAAAACATCTAATAAATTTAACAAAAATAGGAAATTTACATTATAAATTATCATATTGAATTCCTCAACACCCATTAAGCCCTACCTAATCAATATTTTGATTGACTCCTCAACCAATTCGCAATTGAATCAAAATATAGATATCATAGTACTAGGGTCAAAATAGTCTAAGAACTTACAATCTTGCAAAGGGCGATGATAAAGACTTGATTGAGCCTTGAACAAGTAGACAAAAGCCTTAACTAAATGCGCAAGAAGGAATTCAAACACCAAAAGAGATAGCTAGCCAAGACAAAGAAGCTAGTGTAAATATGTTGAGAATTGATGCTCAAGTCTTCAATCAGTTTGAGAGTGCATGCAGTCCATAATGCATCTCATTCACCATTATGTTGCACTGCCTTGGTTAGTTTTGTTTTTAGAGAACTACTTTAAGATTAGTTTTCACTTTTTGTTAATAAAAAGTTAACAAGGCTTTGTATTCACCATTATTTCTCTCTTCATCATGCTATAAGAAAAATATGATAATGCATAGCTCCTCCTTTACCTTTTTTAATGACCCAACTTTATATTTTTTTGTAAGATGCAATAACTTGTTCATCATTTCAATTTTTTTAGTAAAAATCAAAGAATTCTACCATTAAAATAAAGCACCTCATCTTTGTTGAAATCTATGGACATTTTGTCAAATTTGATGTCAAAGATTACAAATGTGGCATATTTTCTTTCTATTGGGTTCTCGATATTAACAAATTAATAGCTATTTCATTTTCAATGTTCAAATTTAAATTACAATGACTCTCGGTAGGGTAGCTTATGTGCATCCATTTATGAAGTTCTTTGTGTTGTTAAAATCTAAATTCATGCCCATTCAAGATTGATTAGTTGCACAAAGACTTTATCTACTAGTGTAAATCAAAATTCATCTCCTCTAAGCTTAGAATTATTGAAATTAGCATTTCCTCTTAGATGATTAGGGTTTCTACTATACAAGCCATAACAAAGAGTTTCAATTTATTTTTTCTACTTCACTAATTTTAAATTTTTTTTTTTGAGCTTGGATTCATTTAATTTATCAATTTGATTCTAATACTTCTAGGGTATAATTGTTAAAATTTTCCAATGATATCAAACCCTAGCATAGTACCCTATTTTCTTCTAAATCCTACACCCAAAATCGACCATGTCCAAGTCATCTTCTTCCTAATAGAATCTTTGAGGAAATTTAAAAAAGGAGAAAAAATAACAACTAACCTATAATCTGAATTTCAGCCCAAAATAAGAGGTCAAGGACAACCATAAGGGTAAAGGGTGACCAAGAGATCATTGGTGAGTCCACTCACCTTTGACCTTTCACTTTGATGAAATGCCCATCCAACTATATCTCTTAATCAAAAATATCCATAGTTCCCTCTGCATGGGTATAACCTATCTCCTGTACAGAAAAAGAGGAAAAATTATTGTGGAAATGGGTTAGCCTTAGCCAAACCCTAGTTTTTCAATCAATCGTAAAATTGAAATAAAATGTTCTTGAAAGGAAATTGTTCTGATATGAAGAAGTAGCTAAATCTAAGAAATAATATCTCTCATACCTTGATGACATGCATATTATTTTGAAATGGGATGACAAGTGTTGATGCAATAACATAACTCCATAAAACAATAAAAGGAGATCATAAAAGAGATGTTGGCATGGAAGTTCTTGAAGCTTTCCACAATGAAGTATATGGTGGGATAAAATATCTTGATTGAATTATTGATATGCTTGAATGATTGTGTATCATCAAAAAATGGAATCACTTCCATTTAGGACTGGTTTAGCCCTCCAAGTAAGTGGTTTGGGGTCATGTCAAGCACCTTGAGTGGGTCCTTGACTTAGATATGGCTTTTTCCCCTAATTCTGCCCCCTTTTCTACTTTCTTTCTATATGTTTCTAGCATTTTGGACTGAGATCCTGAGATTTTTGACCTTAGGGTCAAGGTCAACCTTGACCTTGACCTAAGTCAAGGATGGCCTTGACCTTGACCTAGGTCAAAGTCAACCTTGACCTTGATCCAAGGTCCAAATTTCAAGGTTCCATGATTTCTGGATGTCAAACTTCGGATAGAATTATATTCCCACTTTTGGGTTGGCTATTTTGATCTCTGAAATGGTAACTCTTAAATTGCATTTAATCTAGGTCCATTTCTAGGGGTATGGGCCCAATGGAAATTTATTTCTCATATGTCAGCCTCTCTAGGAGTTAGTGCCTTAGATCTCTATAAAGGGAAGCTTTCCTCTCTCATTTCAATCCATCTCTTTTCATAATCCACAATCACAATTGCAAATCAAGTAATCAAGCAATCAAGAAGCAAGTAAGAAGGAGAAGGAAAGAATTCAAGCATTCATTCCTTTTCAAGAATTCAAACATTCAAGATCCAATTCATCAAGGAGATCCATTGGTAGCCATTAAAGGATTCAATCTCTATGGAGCCCTCTTGTTGAAGATTTCCCCATCCATGTCCATCCAAGCCTCTTCCTATTCCAAGATCCATTCAAGATTGGTGTTGAAGATCTAAAGACAAATGAATTGAGACATCCCACATTGAACTCTACATTCATTCAGAGCATCCATACTTGTGGATTCAAGGATTCGAATCCTCCAAAAGGGTTTCAACATAAGCAAGGTGAATTGTTCCATTTACTTTGTTTACTATTGCAATTTCAATTCAATTTCAAGGTTAATTCCTAAATTGGGGTTTGACTAAGGAAAACCCCTCCCCCCAACAAACAAAACCATTTTTCTCATAGGTACAGATGTGGAAAAGTGAATATCAGTGCAGATCTAGATACCCTTTTTGAAAAACTTTCAAGCTTCATGAACATAATTTTTGTCAGAGCAGTGTAGGTCAAGGTCGACATTTTGGGGTAAGATTGCACCCCGGGGTAAGATCTTAACCCCTTTTTTGGGTCAAGGTCGACCTAGCTCAGAAAAGAAAAATATTTATGGGTTTTGTAGATCTCACAGTTTCGATATAAGATCATGAAAATCAATAGTTTCTAAGACCATTTGATAGGGTTTTCAGCCTATTATTTTTTGAAGGTAGGTACCTTTATTTCTTCATTTCAATATTAGCATTTCCAGATTTACATTCCATCCCTTTAGAATTCTTATGTACGTGTAAAATATGGGTTTAGGGTCTCTTTCATGTACATTATTCTAAACCCTATTCATCCATATTTTATATCTTACATTTTGGTGAACCCAACAAGCTTACCCCCTATCTTTTGTGGAATTAGATGCCCTATTGTGTTAGATAAATACCTTTGTATTATCATGTGTGTTCACCTTATATCTTACATTTTGGTGAACTCGTTTATGACAACTCTTTCTTTTTGGTGTTAGATTCATATTTTATGTTAGATCTTACATGCTTTCTTTTATGCTCTTACATTTCAAAAATACAAATAAATTTGCAAAATTTCTTTAAAAATACAAAAACATTTACAATTTTCATGCTTGTAGTATTACTTTTTGTTCAACATGTATGATTTTTGTTTGGAATACTTTGATAAGGCTTTTATTGCAAAAGAGGATAGATCCCCTAATGAGGTACATGGAAGTGAGGATGAAAATTGTTTGAATGAGATCTCCATTGATCCTATTCCTATTTCACCCTCCTCCACAACCTCTTCAATTGACCTTTACAAATATGAGTTGGGGATTGATATTAATTCTTCTCCTAATATATGTCTTTTCTATGAACCTAGTTTAGAATATAATTTACCTTATTTCCCCTTTAGGGATCAAGCTTTAGTGATTTATGGTGCTCCTACAATGTGCTTTATTGATAGGGATGATAATCCTCCTATTTGGGATGAACCTTTGGATTTGGATGTTGATTATGATGAACTACAACTAATTGAGAACTTCATTGAAGAACTAAAAGTGATTAGAGATCACTGAACAACTGAAGTGTTATGTAAGATAATTACATCAATTTTATGTTGTCATTGATGTCAACTAGTTTTGACAGCACTTATCATGGTAGTTACAAATATCTAACACATATGTGGAAGAGAAGAGAAAGATGAAGAACCAAGATATGTACATTGAGGAAGATGGATAGGACAGATGAGGATAAGGAATACTTTTAGTAACTTATTGATGAGTCTATGACTTCATATTGTTGACTTGATTATGTTACATTAATCTATTATGAAGTTGGGAGCAATTTGTTACAAAGCAATGTGGCCAGTTAATAAAGCATTCTAGTATACACTGAGCAATGTAGTGTATACCGAGCATAGTATAAACTAAGCTTGTGTTCACTGGCACATTCCTTTATTAACTGAGTATGAAGAAAAGAACTAAATGATCAGTTTAGCTGATCGAGGTTGATGAGTTGTAAAGCACCTCATAATCAGAGTTGGAGATAAAGTTTGTTATGAAGATCAACGACTAAAAAAATTCAAGGAAGATCTAAAGGATGGAAATAAAACATGTTACTGACACATCAGCCGAGGAAGGTTTAAGTGGCAAAATGGATGGAGAATAAGCAGCAAAATCTGATGGATAAAAAGAAAATGATTTACATGTCTATTTAAGAGACTAGGGTTTCTTTATGAAACTTGTGCCAAAAGAAGGAGACTGTAGAACTATCATGTGAATAGAGCTTCATGCATGCCTAATTAGACTGGTTAGGCATAACCAAACTACAAAGATTACCGAGTGTCAGAAAGCTATAACTGAGAGATAGTAAGTCATTGATTATTGTTGAAATAGAATTGATATATTGATCAGAGTATTTGAATGAGCATAATATAGATTTGAACATCTGCAATAGAAGTTGTGTTGTAATTAGATCACCTACTATTATAGTTTAACCATTGTAATCAGATAAATCTCTTAACAAAGTGGACTTGAAAGTCTTGTAATGTCACATAGAGTGTACATTTGTTATCCTGTCAACCCATAGTGAATGCTAGTTAGACGATAATGGTTAGTGTTAAATCCTCTAACAAGGTCACACCTTATAGTGTGTTTTGTAACCTTTAATAGGGTTGGGTTTCACAGACCTCACTTCAAAAGAGTGAACAATTTCTGGGTTGCTGGTCCCAGGTGGTTTTTCCCTTAACAGGGTTTCCACGTTAAATCTCTTGTTTTATGTGTTGATTGTGGTGATTGTTTGATTGTAATACTTTACATATTGCATATTGGATTTGATTGGTAATCACTATAAGTTATTAACTGGTAATCAGTAAAAGCATAGATGGTTTACTATTTTATGTTACCGAGCTACAAAATTTTGTATAAATTGTTTTTGGATATACATTTTGTATTTGGGAGTGAGGATAATTGATTCACCCCCCTCTTAGTTATTCTCACAGATTAATCTCTTCCTCATGAAATCATTGTGGCTAAATCTACTTTTTGGGATGAACCCTTGGATAAAGACATTGATTTATCCCCTCCTCATGAAGAAATTTTGATACAAGAGGGTGATTTATTAATTGATGACATATTCATACATGACGATGACTCTTTTTCTAAAACACACTCCCCTTATGAAGACATTTTAGCAAAAGAATATGACATTATAGATGCTTTACCTCCATTTGGGATTCCTTCTAGTGATGAGGCATTACCAAAAAATGATATGAATTCCCTTAATGCTCTCCCTCTTAGTGATGATCTTATGTAGAATCAAGATCCTACCTTATCTCATCCTAGGATGTCTTCTTTTCTTCCTTCTTGTGAATCTATTTGTAGTGTTGAGACAACTAACACGGGTTATCCACAACCCTTGTTGACAATCAAAGGTTGTCCTCACATTACTATCAAAAGTAAACCTATGGAGTCTTTAGAATCTTTCAATGATCAAGATTTGATAGCTCACACCTATCATACAAGGAATAACCCTCAATCTAATTTGGTGATTTCTACTTCTTTACCACCTTCTCAACCCATTCTTCCTCCTCCACCCTGTCTTCCTTACAAGGAGTATGATTTGATAAACCAATTGCAAAATAACCTCACCAAGATTTCTCTATGGGAGCTTCTTCAAACTTCACCTACCTACTATGAAGCCTTGAAAAAATATCTAACAACTCTTCCCACTCCACCTCCTAATCAAGAGAACATCAATAACTTCTTACAATGCATGCATGCTACCTTGGGTCCTCCTCACATTGTATTTACTCCAAAGGATTTACCTTCTAAAGAAGTTTAGAATCAATATGATGCTCTTATGGTTGTTGTTACTATTAATAAAATTATTATTCATAGGACATTGATTGATAATGGATCTGGGCTTAATGTTTGTAGCATGGACATGCTCAAAGTGATTAAAGTCTATCTTTCAACTATTCAACCTAACAATGCTCCTACACATGGCTTTGATAACATTTCTAAGAACACTTTGGGAATCATTACCTTACCTATCAAAGTAGGTCAAGTCATCTTGAATACATCTATTCATGTTATACCTAGACCTCTCAATTATAACCTTCTTTTGGGTAGACCTTGGTTGCATGAGATGCATGTTTTTCCTTCCACCCTTCACTATAAAGTCAAGTTTATTCATAACAACATAATGTATACACTTTATGCGGATGATAAGCCAAATCCTTATTTGAATATTCAAATCTACAATACTCCTACTCCTAATAGTAATCCTTCTTCCTCTAATGCTCTTCTTGGCGATGATTGGGGAACCTTGGATTTTATTCCTACCTTTATTGGAGAGTATAAGGTTTCTGATCTTGATTTTATGAAGCAACAAAGAGAGTTTGAACAACAAGTTTCTACTTCTACTTCTAATACCCTTCATAATAAATTTGTCACTGCTTCTAACCACAATGAATCTATCAAACCTACTAATGATGACATAGTGACTACTGAAGTTCCATTGACTCCTTCTCATATGGCTTCTCGTTATGTTCTTGGTTATCATTTCCTAGTTAAACAAGGATTTAATGGTCAAGGATATGGTAAGCATAAACAAGGAATTCAAATGCCCTTACAGAATGGGGGCATGAGCATTCTTATGGATTGGTATTTAATCCTCAACAAAAAATCAATGTTAACAACATCTCAAATAACACTTCAAAACATGATGAAACTATGAAGGAATTTGACCAAGAAGTTCTTTTGCCTAAACTCCTTCATGATAAGATGATTACTAGACCTAAATGCAAAAAAAAATGTAGTCCACACTTGAAGACTCTTCCTTTTTGTTTGTATCATAGATTTCATGATCACTCTACTAATGAATGTCAAGGTTTACACTATAATATTAGGCAGCTCATTGATAGTAAGGTTATTTATATATCATGTGGAAATGAGTTGTATTTCAATCTTTTTTTCTCTAAATAACATTTATGTTCATATTATGGAGCTCTGCATTATGTAAACAATGTTAGCCTAATCCTTGGGGGCTCATTGTCTTGTATAGTGTTGTGAGAAATATAATAGATCCCCTTCCATCTTTGTTCATATTCTTGGGGAGCAAGGATGCCATCTCCTTCTTTTCTATCTTTCCAAGATTCACTTTTCCCTTGGTTAAGCAGTATCTATCTATTATATGATATCCAATCATAAATGAAAATTTTGGTTTGCATTAAGGATCTATGTCCTTGATCAAAACCTATTTTCATTATTTGACATTGGGTTTCCATGGTTGATATATCTCTCACCTTGGAAGATTAATAGTGTGCTATCCCTCACAAGGGTTACTTTTTCCCTTCTTATGTGATATCTCTTTGCATTCATCCCTTCCATGGCCACATAGGAGTTGTGACCTTCTTGGCTTGGACTGGGTGTTGTCTATGCATATTGTCTTGATGTTGAAGAAGGCTTTATCCTTGTTCTTTTCTTTCCTTAACATGTCAACATAGTATTTTTTTCCATCTTAAGGAGGGGGGCATATATACGGCCTCCCTCATTCTATATTATGCATTTTTTGTTCTAAACTTTTGTTTTCCAGCATGCTAAATCCTTAGAAGGTAACACACATAAGTTGCTAAATCTTAAAGAGACACACATTTTCAATTTCAAATATGCTAAATCCTTGGAAGGTAACACACATAAGTTGTGAAATCTTGAAGAGATACACATTTTACAAATGTATTCTATAGTGATATGAGGATATGGATTGATAGGTACTTCATAAAAGCTATCATAAGATGCACTACATATATGCACAAAGCTGCCAGAAGGTGCACAACTTGATGGAGTGACTATCAAGCTCTTTTTTGGTGGGCCATCCTATCCTTTTTGTAGTTCACAGTGAGATACACACATCTTATTGGGAAAGCTAGCCACTCCTCTCTCCCCTTTTCTATCTTTTTCTAGTGATGTCTCTCTTATTGTAATCTTGGAGTTGACAAAGACTTGAGTCCTTGGGGGCTTTAGGATTCCTTTGTCCCTTTGATTTCAATAAGATTATATTTTTCTTTGTGATCTCCTTTACCAAGAGTTTTCATCGAGTCCATACTCCTACTAAAGTGGGGGCTAAATGTATCATCATAAAATGGAAGCACTTCCATCTAAGACTGGTTTAGCTCTCTGAGTTAGTGGTTTGGGGTCATGTCAAGTGCCTTCAATGGGTCCTCAACTTAGATCTAGCTTTTTCCCCTGATTCTGCCCCCTTTTCTACTTTCTTTCTACATTTTTTTGGCATTATGGACTGAGATCCTAAGATTTTTTACCTTAGGGTCAAGGTCGACCTTGACCCTGACCTAGGTCAAGGACAACCTTGACCTTGACCTAGGTCAAATTTGACCTCAACCTTGAGCCAAGGTCCAAATTTCAAGGTTCCATGATTTTCGGATGTTGGGTTTCAGATAGAATTGTTTTCCCGCTTTCGAGTCGGCTATTTTGATCTCCGAAATGGTAAAATATTAAATTTAATTTAATCTAGGTCCATTTCTATGGGTATGGGCCCAATGGGAATTTTTTTCTCATATGTTGGCCTCTCTAGGAGTTTGTACCCTAGAGCTCTATAAAAAGGAAGTCTTCTTCTCTCATTTCAATCTATCTCTTTCCATAATCCACAATCACAACTACAAATCAAGTAATCAAGAAATCAAGAAGAAAGCAAGAAGGAGAAGGAAAAAATTCAATCATTCATTCATCTTCAAGCATTCAAGAGCCAATTCATCAATGAGATCTATCGGTAGCCATTGAAGGATTCAATCTCTATGGAGCCCTCTTGTTGAAGATTTCTCCATCCATGTCCATCCAAGCCTCTTCCTATTCCAAGATACATTCAATATTGGTGTTGAAGATCTAAAGACAATTGATTTGATACATCCTACATTCAACTCTACATTCATTTGGAGCATCCATACTTGTGGATTAAAGGATTCAAATCCTCCACAAGGGTTTCAACATAAGAAAGGTGAATTGTTCCATTTACTTTGTTTACTACTACAATATCAATTCAATTTCAAGGTTAATTCCTAAATTGGGGTTTGACTAAGGAAAACCCCTCCCCTCCCCCCCCCCCCCCCCCCCCAAAAAAAAAAAAAAACCATTTTTCTCATAGGTACAGGTGCGGAACAGGGAATATTAGTTTAGATCTAGATACCCTTTTCGACAAACTTTTAGGATCCGCAAATAGAATTTTCATCAGAGTGTGTAGGTCAAGGTCAACATTTTGGCGTAAGATTGCACCCCGGGGTAAGATTTCACCCCAGGGTAAGATTGCACCCCTGTTACGAGTCAAGGTCAACCTAGCTCAGAAAAGAAAAATATTTCTGGGTTTTGTAGATCTCGCAGTTTCGAAATAAGAATGCAAAAATAAATAGCTTCTGAGACCATTTGATAGGGTTTTCAGCTGATTCTTTTTGAGAGGTAAGTACCTTTATTTCTTCATTTCAATATTATCATTTCTGGATTTGCATTCCATCCCCTTAGAATTCTTATGTATGTGTAAAATATTAGTTTTGGGGTCTCTTTTATCTACAAACTCTTATTGTTCTAGACCCCATCCATATTTTATATCTTACAGATTGATATATTTCTTGAGATTTCCTAATATCTTGAATACATGCTCACATTTCAAATGAGATGCCAAAATGAGGGAGGTGGCCTTGTTTATATATCTCACCTATCCATTTTGGGGAATCAAACTTAAAGGAGGATGACATGGATTTAGGGATCCATCCAAATTAAAAAGAAATTTATCTAATTCAAATATATGGTTCCTATTTCTCAAGGTCAAGGGAAACTCTTAGGTCACAAGAGATCTAAAGTTTCCCTAGAACCACTCATTTTTCATTAAACATCTAATACAAGCTCAAGTTTGTGTCAAGTGTCTAATTTGATATGGCTAAACTTGAAATATGAAATAAATCAAGGTGTGTTAAGAGGAAACATATGAGGGAGTCAAAAATTTCTAAAATGGGACTACCTATGTTCCACCTATCATGACAACTTCTACATAAGTCTCTAATCTTCTAAGTGTTGCTCAATTAAATTATAAAATTGGGTGACCCCGTCGGCTTGCTTTATTTTCCTGCCAAAAAATAGCATAAAAGGAAGCCTAGATGCCTCATTTTAACATTCCATATTATCCATGAATATCCTTGATGTTATCATCTATTATCATCCATTTGACATCTATTAGATCCATCAATCACATGAGCAAGTTCAAGCATTCAAGCATTCATCAAGCATTCAAGATTCAAGGATCCTTTGTGAGAATTTCCTCTTCAATATCTAGCATTTCATTGGCCATCAAGGGAGGAGAGTTATATTGAGGAATTCATCATCTTCTTCTTCATTGATGCACTTTTACATCCATGGCTCCATGATGTGGTTTTGGTAGATCCATTGCATTCGTGGAGATTTCCTAAATATGTCATTGCAAATTCAACATCTACAACATACAAGCATTACATAATCCTTATTGAAAAGGGTTTCTACAAGAAAGGTGAATACTTACATTTGTCTTGTTTCATTTACATATATACATTTCAATTTCAAGGTTGATTCCTCAATCTAGTTCTTGACCAAGGCAAGACCTCATCCACCCAAACCCCCAAAAAAACTTTTATGTGCAAGAGCAGGATATCAAAATTACAACCACAGATCTGGAAACTACTCGTGGAGCTATTTCAGAAGAAGTTAGGTCAATTTTTCTATAGTGTCCTGGGAATAGGTTGACTTCATGGAAAAGTGTCTAGAACATGTTGCACCAGGTCAACCTACTCTTGGAGGACTGAGAAAAATAACATTTTATGGGTTTCCTATTGTGATTGTGAAGCTATACTCAAAAGTTTTGTTACAGGTTCAAATCTATAGTTTTCATAGAAAAAAGGAATATTCCTCTATACATTGTAAGGTAAGTACTCTATCATTCATTTCACTTCTCAGTCTAGACCTATTTTCATATCTTAATTAGGTTGATTTCACACACTTAGCATCTAGATCTATCTTAATTTTCTCATTAAATCAATTGGTTAAATTTTACATTTGAATTTACGCATCTTTAATCAAATCCTATATTGCATGAAAGAATAATTTCTTGCATACTTCCTTGATATAATTTGGTTTTAGCATTGGCATCCCTTCATCTTCTTGGGTTTTGCTAATCTAACTTCATTTATATTGAGAGTTATGTTTGGAAGCCCCTTTTTCTCTTGTATTTTGAATGTTTAGTGTTAAAATAGTTAATTAATGAACTTATCTCACATATTTTATACTGGTAGATTCATTAGTATCTATTTCACCCCTAGATATTTTAGTGAACCCGATGCCCTACAACTTACTTTTGATCTTGTTGTTAGATTTCCCTTTTTATTATCTTGTGTGTTCACATTCACTAAACATTTTGGTGAACCCGACTTGTGCCCCTTTCCTTTTGGAGTTAGTTTATTTCTTTGCATTGGTTATTTTCCTTATTTTGTTGAACCCAACACATTCCCACTTTCCTTATTAATTTTGGAGTTAGATTTAGCTATATTTATGTGGTTAGATATTTCTTTTTATGTTCTTTATTACATTGATAATTGTGTTGATAGATCTCATTATAGTTTCCTTTTGTGATCTCCTATTTTTTGAGCTTTATTACACTAATTCCAACATCTATCATTCCCATTAGGAGAAGTCATAGAATCATGGGCTCTTTTGATCACGATTCCTCTTTCCTTCCTAGGACCCATGATGATACTAATATTTTCCCTCAAGATCCCAATCATATCATGGAGCATAACTCTTATTACTCTTTCCATGATGAAGATGAAGTCTTAAGAGTTCATCCTTCCCAATTTGATAAGCTCTCTCATGATTTTGATAAATTGGAAAATTGGCTTGTGCAAGAGAACACAAATTCCAATAGTTTTGTCGCTATTGAGGCAATTCTAAAGCTTATTATATTCATGATGATAATAACATCTCCATTTTGAGTGGTATATCACACCTTATTATCAGTCATTCTAATCCTTTGATGGAATGTGCTCAAGAATTAGGATACATTCCTACTTCCACAACTGTTGAACCATCTATTCCTATTTCTGCTACTATTTCTAGCATTCCTACCTATGCGCCACCTATCATGATAACTTCTACACAAGTCTCTAATCCTCTAAGTGTTGGCCTTCCTAACCTTTCACTTCCTTCAAATTTTCCTCCTACCTTGATACCCTCTTCATTACCTTCATACAATGTCATTCCTTTTACATGTTTGAATCAGCTCTTCCCCTTCCTTCTAATCCTCCACCAAAATCCATACATTTTCCTTCTACCTCCTATAAATTTTCTATTAAATATAATGTGTCTATACCTACTATTAATGCATCTTCTAATCCTACCATTAGTATCTTGGTTTAAACCATCACCACTTTGCAACAACAAGTAGCTCAATTCACTCAATCTAAGCACAACATCCCTACATGTGACATTACTAATCCCCTTTCCTTAAATATCCTTCATGTTGCTATCCCATAGCATATTGCAATACCTTGTCTGAGACTTATAGTGGTAAGGGTGATCATATGATTCATGTTAGGACTTTCCAAAATATGTGTAATGATTTTTTCTCACAACTATAGTCTCGTGGCTAAGTTGTTCACACACGTACTTTTAGATATAAATCTTTACAATGGTATTTCTCTTTACATCCTTATTCTATTAATTCCTTTCAAATACTCGCTAATGCTTTCATTCAACAATTTCAAAATAATATTGGTCCTTGAATATTTCTTTCATTAATTTAATGCATTGTAAGCAAAATGTTAATGAAAAATTTAGTGACTTTATTGGTAGATTCAAAAACTTGTATGCTCAAATTTCTTATCCTGTGCTTGATCATGATATTCAACATATTTTTATTTCTAATTCACAAAAAGACATTAGAGATGAGATTATCCTTACTGAGTATACTTCATTTTCACACCTTTTCACAATACTTCACCATTATCAGTTACAAGTGAGCCATATTGAGAACTCTACTCCAATGGATCCTATTACTATTGATAAGAGTGAAGCCACCATTCATCAAAAAAAATTCTATAAGTCTAACAACTACATTAAGATTCACAAGTCAACCAACATAGTTCATGATCAAGGGGCTAATACATCCAAAGGTACAACTACTTTTTCTTCTATGTATCATCCTAATCATAAGTACACTCCTTTATCTGAACATTTTCCTATGGTGATGACAAAGTTGATTAATGCTAACATTCTTAAACTTCCTCCTCTCCATTCTATTAACACTAGAAAACCAATGCCTAAGTCATTTGATCAAAATATGTTTTTTTCAATACCATCATCAACCTGGTCATGATACTCAAAAGTGTTATACTTTGAAAAATGCTATTTAGGATCTTATTGATTCCAATGCTATATATGTTAATGTTGAGGTTAATAGTACGAATAAATATGTAGCACCTCCTAATTAGAATTTGTAAATCTACACCAACCCCTTACCTTCACTTTCAATGAATGTCATTAATAAACCTTCTTATCATGTTACTAACATTAGTTATGATGACAAGGTAGAAGAAGCTAATCATGTGGCTAATCATGTTGAGTCTCAATATCAACCTTCGATTTTACCTTCGCACGAACCTAAATCTTCACCTCCTATCACCTTTAATCAATTATATGTTTAAAGTACCTAATATTCCTCTTTACATTACTGCTAGGGTTGTCCATATCCCTTCTCATGGTGTTTTTATTGATCCCTCCTCCATGAATGTTATCACTGAAGAACATCTTTTTAATAGAGGATTGGATAAGGATACCTATGATACATCTAGTATTTGTATTAAAAATTGTAATAGTTTTCTTTATCATCCTAGAGGTTATGTCAGTCTTCTTGTGACCCTTTCCAGTAAGGTTGTTTATTTTATCTTTGTTGTCATTCCTACTTCCAATCAATTTCAAGTTAAGCTTGATATTTTTTTGGATCTCTTCCATGCAAGTTGTAGCTTGTCCTATTCATAAGTGCAAAAAATTTCCTCATAAAGGATAATTTAGCACCATTATTTAACCTTCACGTGCTTGAGATTGTGATGAGATAGATTTATTTTGGCAATCACTCCCTCAAAAACTGCCTAATCATCCTGATCATATTTATCTATCCTATCAACAATACAAGGTAGAAAATATTCTTGAGGTTATCCTTCCTGAGGTTTGTACTCCTAGAGTTGTCTTACATACCCAACTGATTCCTCCACCTATCAATCCTCAACAAATAGTTCTTCCCTCCTTGGAACCTATGATTGTTGAATGTAATCCTTCAATTTTATCTTGTAAAACTATTCATAATGAACATGCTTGTCAATGTCACAAGAACCGTCTAGATAAGGATAAGATCCACAATCTTGCTTCTCAAATTGCTTCTTCATCTCAACCTTCTCCTTCCTTCGATCAACCTTTTCTTGACCCTTTGAAGAAAAATAATCAAAACAAGAATATGCAAATGGATAAATATGATGATTTTATTTGTATTTTAGATTCCATTAATCTTGATATGGGAGATACTCTTGGTGATGATGATTCTAATGTACATGTTAGTGATGATGAAAATGAAAATATTGATATG
Organism: Chamaecyparis obtusa; assembly: GCA_027943335.1. Taxonomy (NCBI): domain Eukaryota; kingdom Viridiplantae; phylum Streptophyta; class Pinopsida; order Cupressales; family Cupressaceae; genus Chamaecyparis; species Chamaecyparis obtusa. The sequence continues at coordinate 315,840 of BSBK01006909.1, forward strand.
GATTATGATTTTCCTAACATGATTTTTGTGTAGCTAACACTCACTCCTAATGAAGAGCACAGTGACTCCCACTTGAGTCCTTTCTTGGATCTAGTGGTGGTTCCTACTATGTTGGATGTTGTCCCTCTTGTGATTTTCTCACCTTTCCCTAATATTTCAGACCAAGATGGAGAGGGAATGTGACATGCTTGAAGCAGACTTCTATAGAATGGTATTCTCTGCATGTTCATGTTGTGTTTTTCTCTTTGTTATATGTTTTTTCTAGATCTCTTTAGACTATCCTTGTTTCTTTCTTGGCACAATATTATAAAGTAATCGAACATGTCATTCATTTTTTGCAATTTGTACCTCTCTTCTATTTTTTGTTACAATTTATTTTGTCTATGTTTTATTGTTTGTATATGTGCCCTTGTGTAGTCTACTTGGATGCTTGTGACATAGTACAACTGATTATTTTTGGTCTCTACATTGCTAGCCCAAAAAGACTCTTCTTTGTACCTCTTACGTACCTTTCCCACCATTGTGTTTTAGGTCTACTTCCTTTGGGTTATTATTTCATTTCATACTCGATATAATATTACATATTATCATATGATCATACTATCCCCAAAGTTGGTGGATCCTTTTGTGTTCTCTCTTTTGGCATGTGTTTTATTTCCCTTGAAGTGTTATCTCTTGGGGGAATTTCATAGTGGAAATGTTCTTTATGGATGCATGTACACTTTTGTTAAAGATATTTCTCCCATTTTGGCTTTTTAGTCACTTTAATGTGGGGGCATACACTCCACTCACTTCCAACACATGCACGTTGATAGTTTGGTTTCCTCTATCGAACTACTGACAGTTCATGGGGGATTGGTCTTTGTTTTGGACTACTAACATTATTGGAGGCCCGAACCTTTCCTTTTGATCCTTCTTCAGATTACTAACATTCTAGGAGGCCTTATCTTTGTTTGATCCTTCTTTGGATTATTGACAGTCTGGAAAGCCTGATCATGTTTTTAATCCCTTAAAGACACACACATCCTTACGCTTGGGTTGTCTTTCAATTCTTCTTCTTGGGACATGGAGTTCCCTTCAGGATGAATCCTTTTCTATGAGTAGACTAGCATTCCATACACACTTTTGATTCCATTAAATTCATCTTTGATGGGTTGACTAGCATGCCACACACACTTTCTAGACATTCAATGACATCTCTTGTTGCATCCTCTTTCTTTTTTCCTATGTAGTTCACAATAAGGAACAAGTAACATTATTGGATGAGTTGGATACACTTTCTTGTTAGTCTCATCTCTCTTATTTTGGCTTTGGATATGATGAAGACTCAAGTCTATTGGGGGCTTGATGGTTTCTTCATCTCCTTACTCATGATGAGATAAGCTCTTGCTTTTTGATCTACTTTATCATGAGTTTGACAAACCTCATACTCTCACTAAAGTGGGGAATAAATATACCATCTTAAAATGGATGCACTCATTATTTAAGACCTTTTAGCTCCTTTCCTTTACCAACTTTATGAACCATGGATGGTTTCATGCTCGATCCCCCTTTTCTCATGTTTTATCCCATATCTTCCATTTAAGCTATGCATTCTTTGAGACCTCAGGGGATGGCTCTTTGTAGGCCAACCTTGGAATAGGTCAACCAAGTCAACCTATTGTAGAATGGGTCAACCTATGTCAACATGTTCTAGAATAGGTCAAGCTATGACAACGTATTTCTAAATAGGTCAACGTATTCCTTGGGGATTTTTAATCCCAAGGCCAGTGTTGTCTCAGAGAATTAAATTGTAAAATTGGGTGACCCCATCGGATTTCTTTATTTTCCTACGTGAAAAATAGTATAAAAGGAAGCCTAGAAACTTCATTTTATTCATGAACATCTATTATTATCTATTGTCATCCATTTTATATCCATTAGATCCATAAATCACATGAGAAATTTTGAGCAATCAAGATTCAAGGATCCTTTTTTATCATTTCTTCTTAAGGATCTAGTATTTTGTAGGCCATCAAGGGAGGAGATTCGCATTGAGGCATTTGTCATATTATTTTTTGATGCACATTTACATACATGTTGGCCATGATGTGGTTTTGGTAGATCCATTGCATTTGTGGAGATTCCCTACATCCGTCATTGCAAATTCAACATCTACAACATACAAGCATTACATAATCCTTATTTACAAGGGTTTCTACAAGAAAGGTGAATATACTTACACTTTTCTTGTTTCCTTTTACACATTAAAATTTCATGTTCAAGGTTGATCCCTCGATGTAGGGCTTGACCAAGGCAAGCCCTTATCCACCCAAACCCCCCAAAAAAAAATTATATGTGTTGGAGCAAGATATTAGAATTACAATCACAGATCTGGAAACTACTTGTTGAGACATTTACAAAGAATTTAGGTTGACTTCTCTATAGTATCCCATAAACATGATGAATTCATGGGAAAATAAACATGTTGCACTAGGTCGACCTATACCTAGAGGTCTAAGAAAAATAATATTTTCTAGGTTTCCTATTGTGATCGCAAATCGCGGTCAGAAGTTATGTCACTGGTTTAGATTTGTAGTTTTCAGAGAAAAAAAAGGCTTATTTTTCTAAAAACTTCAAGGTAAGTACTCTAAAATTCATTTCACTTCTTATTCTAGACCTATTTTCATATCTTAATTAGGTCGATTGTAAACACTTGACATCTAGATCTATCTTACTTTTGTCATTGAATCAATTGGTTTAATTTTATATTTTCATTTACACATCTTTAAGCAAATCCTACATTGCATGAAAGATGACTTACTTTCATACTTCCTCAATATAATTTCATTTTAAAATTGGCATCCCTTTATCTTATTGGGTTTGGCTAATCAAACTTGGGTTATATTGAGAGTTATGTTTGGAAGCCCCTTTTTCTCTTGTATTTTAAATGTTTAGTGTTGAAATGGTTAATTAATGAGCTCATCTCACATAGTTTACATTGTTAGATTCATTAGTATCTATTTCATCCCTAAATAGGAGTATTGGGACCTTAATTTTGGGAAAGGTTTTTGTCTCTAATATCTTTGTAAGTGTGAATTTGATCAAATCTATTGGTATAGGATATAACCCAAACACCAAAGAGAAATTAACTAAGGATGGAGGTAGTTTGGCCTTAATTAATAAGGACATAATTGAATCTATTTTAATGATGAACAAGAAAAATCATTAGAAATTGATGATAATGATATACCAAGGGAGCTCAATGATGAAAAGGACCTTTCTCCTAGTGGCCAACCTCCCTATAATCTTGACCTATTTGTAAGTTACTTTAAGGATACCGACTTTTCTTGAGCTGTCAAGTCTATGGTCTGGATTATGATTTTTTTTATCCAAAATTGGATGATGGTGTTATGTATGTGTATTCAAGAAGAGATCACAAAAGGACTTTTTTTTATGCCAATTTTCTTGTGGAGAAAATACATGTACCATTTAAGGTCTTAATAGGAATTCATACTATTTATTTCACATATTACTCAACCCTTAAGCACATATTTCTTTATAATGATATTAAGCTGTGGGATGCAGCTCTTAAAATCACCCATATAGTTGGAGAAAATAATTATCCTATCTAGGATTTGACATATATTTTGGATATGCACCTATATAATTCTAATCATGTCATCCTTGAGAATTGTTGTTAGAAAGATGATGTTTTTTTTGGTAACCTATGTATTGGGGATTGACGAAGAAACACAAGAATTTTATTAGGATGAAGTACCTTACTCAAAAGATGAAAAATGCCCACAATTGGGGGTCATCATTTTGTTATCAAGATTATACTATTATCAAATATTTTATTTCTTATGTGGTTCCTAGGATTCTACCGATCATGTTGTCAAATAGGATTACAATTTTGGAGATCCTACATCACTTGTATGAAGATGAAAGGGCCTCGAGTGGGAGTTCCCACAAAAAAAGGATAATTCCTACCATCACGTATTAGATTTTTGGATGTCATATATTCTCAATGGAAAATCCTTGGATGTTCTTGATAGTTGTTAAAAAAATATAATCTTTCTTTTGGTGTGTGTGTGTGTGTTATAAACATATACATATACATATACGTATACATATACATATACATATATGTATACATATACATATACATATACGTATATGTATACATATACATATACATATACGTATATGTATATCTATACATATACATATACGTATATGTATATCTATACATATACATATACGTATATGTATATCTATACATATATGTATATCTA
>BSBK01006910.1:0-221246 GCA_027943335.1 Chamaecyparis obtusa
TGTGATTGAGGATTAATTAAGAGATAGATTTCTTCACAACCTAATTTGGTGATCAAGGCATATATTTGACGGACGACCTACTTTATGTCACAAATCTTCATTTTTTAGGTCATATTTCAGCTGACTTAATGGATGTTTTGGGATAGTGCAAAGGATATATGGAAGGAAAATGAATTTGTTAATGTGTGCTCATAATGGTGATGTTAGAATTGATGTAAAGCTTATATGATGGAAAAAATAGGATAGTAAAGAATCATACAAGTATGAAGTCTGAGAAATCAGTAAGAAATATTATTTGTGCTTCAAAGAGGACAGCATCATATACATTTATTGCATGTTCTATAGTAGTTAATTCCATATTGTTCATTGTAAAATATCTGTAACTTTCCTCGAAGAAGTGCTCTTCAATTTGAAAGTCCTTTTTTATCTTTCTCTGGGTTAGTGCACCTTAACTTGTAAGTTTAAGGAGTAGTACATTTCCTAGGAAGTGAGTGTAAAAGAAATAATTGTATTACCTATTTCATATTTTGTAAGTTAATTCTCACTATAGGTTTTTCATCCTTGAGTTTTTCATGTAAAAATATTATTGTCTCCGTACATTCTATACATTCTGATATGCTTGTATTTGTTTACTTCTATTGAATCGATTTAATAATTTAGTTCAATACATAATTAAATTTTAGTCTATACTAAAGTATCACCTTTCTCAACAACTAGATGTGTTCAACAATTCATATAAAAGAAAGGTTCCTAAGAAAACAGTCTAGTAGATACTATTTGAACACAAAATGTTTCTTGGTGATGATGGATAATAAGATTCTATAGGAAATCGATCTGGAGGTGATGGAAATGGTATAGGTTGCTCAGATATTGATCTTGCTGAATGTGAGATAGACTTGGCTGAATAATTCTTAATTGTTCTTGGTGATGTGGATAATTCTACTATTAAAAGTAAATAATACAAACACAAATTCAACAATCTAAGGATAATCATCAAACTACAAGGTTCCTCTGTCTCCATAACATTTAGATTGATCTAATTATAAAATGATTTTCATGTTTGGTAATTTCTTTCTCTCATAATGATGATGAAATGAATTTATTAATCGTTAGCTAGAATTAATGGATGCCGATATCTGGTTCTATATAGCTTTTGTGATGTTTTACCTATTTCTTGTTATATTCAAATTTGTAGTCCACTATGCAATTTATTGATTTATATTCATCGAAGGTATTTAAAGATCATTTTTTTTAGCTTTGTGAATCATACTTTTTGCGCATACCAATGTTTTTGTTTTGGAAAGGAATTTGGAAAAATGTTATGCTTGCGGACTTCACTGTACGCTTCTATTTCCAGCCTATTCAATTTGATGCTCTCGCCACCCTATTACAAGTCTAGAGCTCTTTCACTGTGTATTCACTGTCTATGATTTAATGCTGGAGGCTGAAACCTTATCTACGGTAGCAGCTCTTTCTCATTAGGCTTCCATAGCTATACAAAGACGGCTGAGAAGGTTTTTGAGAAATTTTTTCCTTGGCTGGAAGCATTATATAAATACCCACATCCTTAGCATGTGTTGTATTCACCCTTGGATATTATGTCAACACTGTTATTTTCTCATTGTCGAGCTTACAAATTGGGCGTATCCTCCAGCAAGGATGCCCTTTGCCATTCTCAGCTCCCAAGTATGCTGTGGGTTTTGTGCTGGGAAATGTCTATGTTGTGTTGGAAGACAACGACATGACGCAAGTAATAAAACCTGTTAAAAATATAAGAGGTCGTAGCTAATGTGCATTCTTACCGACCCTTTCTCATGCTTATAGGCAAATAATTTCTGTGCGAAAAAAACTCATAATCAGGACTGGGCCAACCACAAAACATATCTTATGAATTGTCCTTCTAAAGTAGTACAACTCTTGGAGAAATATCTGATTGTTGGATTTTCAATTATCATATATCATCGAATTGCTAAAACATCTACATCATGCTTTCTTCATATCTATATGATTCATAAGTTTTGCCCAATTTGGAGCTTCTAAGCCCCTCAAAAATGCAGTTGAAGTTTTTATTGGAGAAGTTTCACAGAAAACTTGAATATCTCTGAGATGCCATAAGATATTGGGATAATTCCTACAACAGTATCTCTATTTCATTATTTATGAGGTCTCCTAAAACTGACAACTTACTGCCAAAAATAGTAACTTTGCTAAAAATAGTTCTTATTAACTACTAAACAATTTTTTTTGATGATGCGAGATTTTTCCTGCACCCTAGACACTCCTACATCAATTCATCAGCTTAATTGAGGTTATATCTAATACTAATTTTTAGGGCCTAGCATATAGTACCTATTAACACAAGTTGCTACTTTTTCTTCTTTTTTGTGATTAATTTGTGTTGAGTGTTTCCTTCAAGAATTCTCATTTGGTTCTATTTGAGCCCAAAGTGAAAGAAATATTATCCTATTTTACTAATTAACTTTTCACACACTCACACTTTATCAATAAGTTGATTAATTAACACTTCAAATGATATTTCCCTAGACTAGGAAAGTGATTGATTCCTATAGAAGTGTGAGCAACAATTTTAAGACCCAATATATAAATCATGACTCGTAAGAAATATATTATTAAAAGGTATAATATAAATGCATACATGAGGAGTTATGGTATCATCAATAGCTATGTCATGCTATATTCATTACCAACATAAGATAAATCCCTATGAGGTGTATGGTTATCACTAAATGCCATAATATTAGCATGAAGCTAATCTAAAATTGGTTGAGGTGTTACAACAAAGAGAAAATCATTTACAAAGGTCTTTATAAGTATTTTGTATTACTACAAATTTACTTAAATAGCAAAGGAAAATCTCTTTATTAGAGTTGTAGGTGTACAATTTTAGTGAGTGTTTCTTATGGTAAGATTGTTATCGAAAGTGAGTATTAATATCTTTGATAATATTGAAATCAAGAGATTTTTTGTTTGTGGATATTGGAACTGTAGAATTCAAATGACGCACAAAAAGATAATGAGAAAAGTTGACCATAGAACAATGCATAGAATAGAGTACATATAGGTGAAAGTGCAACCACAAAATGAGGGATGGACTCCTCAAACATGAGTGGTGGAAAGTAACAACCCACTAAACTAGGATGCTGTGTCGAAATGGAATTGATGCCTATCTAATAGAATCCTAAATGACGACGACTTGTGCAGACAAGTGTTTAACAAGGATGGATGACTAATTAGGCTTAATAAGCCTAAGTTTAATAAAATAAATACACTAAGATATAGAAATTTAGCGATGTTTAGACATCTAAATGATGTGTGTGGAATCAATCATTCATATACATGCTTTTTGGAGCTAATATTTTGATATATAGTAGTAGTTGGAAGGATAAATGAGTAGATGATTAAAGAGGATAGAGATGACCATGCTGATATTGAACAATGTTGTTCATTTGTGAGATATTTATTTTGCTTAGAGATTCAATAGTTATAGTGTCTTGGTAGATAATAGTTTATTTGGTATACAAGTGTTTGAGTTTTCTAGTTGACAGGACCATTCTCGGAGATATTTTTTGAGTGGTTACCATTGGTATTCATTGCGAGTGAATTCAGCCATCTACCTTCTAAATCTAAGGGGATGAAAGGTAGAGTATTGAAAATAAAAGATGATAGTGAAAGAGATAGTTGGATCCATAAATTTTTTTAACAATGATTCAAAGAGGACAATAATTGGATAAGGTTCTTGTGAAGAATAAGAATAGAGTGGAGGTTATGATAACTAGTTTCAAATTCAAGATTTTCCTTATCTAAAAATAGTTAATTGGCATTCTCCAAGCATTTCAATTAAAGTAGTGAGTGGGGGTGATTGCATCATATCCATCTTAATTTATTTTACCCATTCTTTATGGAGGAAGAGCTAGATTGGGGATCTATTTTCAAATTGACTCTTGGTTTATTAACCCACAGACTTATGGATAATAGGTTCATTGATATATGAGATGGGTATCAAATAGGAATGGATTGAGAACAAATCAAAAATATGAAGGAAATAAAAGATGAAACATTAATTGATATATGACATTTGTAAGTAACTAGCATGGATGAACACTAACCAATTATATGAAAGAAGGAAAATATGAAACATGGTAAAATAAAAAATTCTTTAGGAAACACATCCAAAAATATGTCGCGGGGATATCAAGGGTAAGAGAATTGTACATAATAAAATATAAGAAGTAAAAATTTAAAATGTATGCATAAATATCAACTCAGAAGAAACAAAAAAGAGGATCCACAAAGTTAGTTATCTTAGGGTGGTATAGAAAGATAAAGGATGCATATCACTATATAATCCAAACCCTAATAAAGATATCACACATATGAACAAATATAAATACAAGGAAATGTAAAAATATGATTACATGATAATAATATGTAGATTTGAAATCTCTAAAATTAATATTTATGTACAACCCTAAGGTCAAACCCCATAGAAAGTAAAAGCACATAATACTACACTTTCTTTGAGTGTAGTCTAATCTAATCAAATACCATGAATACACATAAGCACAATCACCCTAAACTAATCTAATGACAACATTTGATGCATATGCTTTTGAAATTAAATGCTCCAAGTATGGAAATAAATGTAATAAATAAAGTTAATTAGCTTTGTGATGAGAATCTTATTTTGGCACTAAAATCCAACTGTTTCATAATTTTATAATTATTATTATATAAATTTATGATAACAAATGAAAGAAAGAAACCTTCTTAGTAATTCAAAAGTAAACTCCAATGTAAATATTGTTTGTTTTAAAAATATTAAACTTAAATATTATTCTAAAAAATAATCTAAAACAATTATTCAACTATAATAATTCTTATAATTAGTAATGGAAACTCATGTACCAAATGCATACTCATGGAACAAAAAAAAGTCTTTTAACAAATTTTATATTGATAAGTAGGTGATATTTTCAACAAGTCAAATTGTGATATTGTGATCAAGATTCAATTGTGCGATTTTGAAGTTAAACATATTGATCCATGTTTCATGAATACCCATCTCTCATAAACCCAAAGTTTGTGTTGATTACCCAACTCAACGAAGAAATTTATAAACAAATAAGAATTGTTCATAAACTTTAATTACTAATATATGAATGCACTATATTCAAAAAAAATGTTCTCAACAAAATTTAAAACTACAACACTAAAAGAATTCTCTAATTGAATGTCTCTCCTCAAAATTGTGGATCTTCATTGAAATTACTTCCAACTAATGATGTATGATTGGTTCTTCTCATTTAGGATTTTTTCTCTCGACTATATTTGTTGGTGTCAATGTAATATTGATTAGATAAGTGTTACAAGATTTTATAAGATCATATTATTTATATAATGGTATTTATAATATTTTATGGACAATTTTTTTTAAAAAAAGAGAGTAATTAGTAGGCTTGTTCAATCCTTAAATATCATTTCTCTTTTATTATTTTTATGTTTTATTTCTTCCATATTATTATGAATTTATAACCCAATCTCATGCATTGGTCCTCTAAGTGACTGACTCTACATGCACTTAAAATGGGTGATCTCATCAATCATTTCTTAGAAAGAGTGAGTTCATATGCACCTAATATTGTAGCAATACTTTTCATGTATAAAGTATAAGGTATTGCATACATTCATCAACTTAATAGAGGTCATATATATAGAATTTTGTTCCTTGTTCTAGTGATAAATTTTAGGGCCAATCATACACTACATACCACCACAACTTGTTGTAATTTTTCCTTTTTTGTGACTAAATATTTTTGAATATTTAATTTAAGAATGATCGTTTGGTCCTAGTTGAACCCAAAATGAAAGACAATATTATCCTAATCTTTCATTAATTAAGTTTTTATCACACTCACATTTTGTCAATGATTTGATATATCAACCCTTAGGAAATCTCCATAGCCCTAGAAATTGACTGATTCCTCTAGATGTGTGAACACAAATTTTATGACCCACTAGCTAGAAAATCATGACTTGCAAGAGATATATTATTCAAAGGCATAATATAAATGCATATGTGGGAATTTATGATATCACCAATTTAGCCATCATATTCTATTCATCACTAACACAAGTTAAATCTCAACATGGTATATATGATCATGTCACTAAAAGCTATAATATTAGCATGGAGTTAATGGAAAATTGGTTGAGATGCTGTGACAAAGAGAAGATCATTTACAAAGGTCTTTAATTTTTTTTTAATTCCTACAAATTTACTTAAATAACAAAGGAAAATTGCTTGGTAGAGTTGCAGGTTTACTAAAAGTGAGTGTTCCATATAGTAAGATTGTTATTGAGATTAACTATTATTACCTTTATAGTACCAAAATCACAAAAATGATAAATATTGTTTTGTTTGTAGATATTAGCACTATGGAAATTGGATGATGTTTAGACATCTATATGGTGTGTGTATAGTCAATCATTCATTTGCATGTTTGTTGGATATAATATTTTCATATGTAGTATTAGTTGGAAGGTAAAACAGACCTAGAAATTTAAAAGATGGTAGACATGACCATGTTTATATTGACCAATGGTCTTCATTGGTGAGATATTTATTCTACGTAGAGATACAATAGTTACACTTCATTGGTAGGCTATATTTCATTTGGCATAGAAGTGATTGAGTTTTCAATTTGATGGAAAACATTTTAGGTGTATTTATGTGAGGTTACTCTAGCCATCCATTGCTAAATTATCAACAAGAAAAGAAGATAGTAAAAGAGCTAGTTGGATCCAAAGGGTTATTCCACAATTGATTCAAAGAGGATACGAGATGGATATGGTTCTTGTGAAGAATAAGAACATGGTGAAGGTAAAATACTAGCTGAATTCATGATATCCCTAATAAAACTAGTTAATTGGCATTCTCCATATATTTGAATTAAAGTAGTGAGTGGGATGATTGTATCATATCTATCCTATTGTTTTTACTCATTTTATAAATATTTATGTAATACATGTTAGTTTCATGCTATGTTTCTTATTCTATTACTTAGTTTCTTTCTATTATATAACTCTTAATACTATTACAAGAAGATAATTTGATCCTCACAACTTTACTTAGATTTCTAGAGAAAGAGCTAGCTTAGGGATCTATTGATGAATTAACTCTAGGGTTATTAACTCATAGGCTTATGGATCATAAGATCATTGATATATGATATGTGTATCTAATATGCATGGATGAGTGCTAATTTACACTATGAAGGAAATGAAAAATGAAAGACTCATTGATATATGACACTTGTAAGTAATTGGTATAAATGAAGACACGAGAGTCAAGACAATCAAAATACGCGTCGTGTTTTAATAAAGTCACGATCAAAGTGACGTATTTTGGCTTATTTTGCACGCGTTGGGGAATTGAGTTCTAAAGTTCCAATCGTTAATGTTTCAACTATAGAGTTTTTTTTAAATGGATAATTAACTCAATTTAAAATGTATTGGCAGCTATTAAACAATATATATTAAGGAATAAATTAAGCTTTAAAAAATTAGTCAACTCTGATTTCTTAACAATTTTAGTCCGAGAATCAGCTGTTAGTATATGCTGTTTAAAAATGTATCATTAATTCAATTATACCACAATGTCCCCAATGATAAACACTAAATCTATAGATAACATTATAAAGGAGAGAACTTTAGTTTGTGATAGTGTAGATGTATTTTAATTCAATTATACCATAATATCTTAAATGATGAATATTAAATCTATAGATAACATTAAAAAGGAGAGAACTTCAATTTGTTATAGTGTGAATGTATTTTTACATATTTAAAAGGAAGTAAGGTATACATAAATGCTTCCTACACTAATATTCTAAGGAGGGTGTTGTGCAAATCACAATCCTTAAACAATTATATAAAGTAAGAACAGATTTAAATGTAAAGTAAATAATATACTATAAGGTAAGTGTGAGTGGTAAAAGAAAAACTCTAAAATCCAAATCAACTTAATGTGTTATTTAATAAATCATAAGTGCACTATACTTGTAAAGCAAGCTTTTATAGGAGGCTAAAAGCACAAACCTACAAAACTTAAAGTCAAACTTACAAAACTTGGTAGTTTTCATTTACTTTGGAGAAGATACTTTCATCTAATGTACCATATATTTCCTAATATTTTAATATGGTTTAGTATTTTTTCTTTTATTTTCTAATCAACCTCATTTTTTTATTTTTAACAACTTATAATATTTTAAAAAATATATTATAAATAATAAAATTATTAAATAATAATATATTTAGATTCTTGACTCTCAAATCTAAAAAATAACAATCCTTTAGTTATTTTTTGACAAAACTCATATTGAATGAAGAAAAAATTAGTTGAATTAGAAATTTTAAGAATTTGCCAATAAGGATGCCACATATATATGTTTGGCTAAAGGGTTTTGGCTGAAATCGTTTCATCTAAAATGGACATAGTAAAAAATGTTCTACAATTCTACACTTCGATTGAAAGGTAGTCAACCGAGACAAATTTGGTTGAAAATGTTCATATAAAAGATATTTTTTAGGTATAATGATATTCAATTTACCATTAATTAATTTTAAAGATTTGTGGGATTCAAGATAATTATTATAAGGTTATAGGTACATCTTAGTTCCTATTTCTCCTCTTCTTGTGATGTGATGTGATTTAACTTGAACACATTTTCTATAATTTTTATGCATTTAGAATATATGAAAATCTTAAAACAACCCTTGTATTTGAGAGATCATCTTTTCTAGGTCATTAGATTAATCCTAGGACAAGTTATAAAATGTATAATACAATCAACATAGATTTAGAGACATTATCGACATGGAGAGTCTGTTGTTGTTGATGTTATTGTTGTGTTACAGAGTTGATGTTGCAAAATTGAGGATTATGTTGCAGAGCTATTAATATTTTAGTATGCTTGTCATTGATTGAAACATACTACTTTGGTGGTCAGTATTGTGCTTAGTATTACTATTATGTCAATGTGATTTTGAGGTTCTGTTGGTCCACAGGATAGTGGTCTACAAAATGTGTTTTGGTGGTGTATTTTGTGATGTTCATGTTTAGATATGGTCTAAAATTGCATATTATTCTAGATGTGGTTTGTGGTAATATGGCTTTGTTGTTTTTCTATTTTAGGGCATGTTGAAGTGGTTCAAAGGTATAATTGCTAACATGTTATTTCTTATTGGGCTCTAGTTATTATGCCATTTGGGTAACGCTTTATTTGGTCAAGGCATTATCTATGGTGTGGTCCACTTTTCATTCTTCCCTATCACGTGAATGTTTAATCCAGACCTAGTTTAAATTATGTTCTTGATGGGATGACTTCGTGATTTCATATTTATAAGATCACATGTTTATTATGGATTTGTGAGGAAGTGGTTTAGGGGAAGATTCATTAGATACATTGTGAAGGTTTTGAAAAAGTGTGAAGCTAGTTTGTAAGAAGAGTGTGTGTGTTGTTTCTATCTAGACACTATAGGTGGTGAGCCAAAGGTTTCTTTTGACAATTGTACTTTAGTGATGGATTTCATTTTCTCTCTTCTTTCTCAGGGTAGTGATCCATTTCGGGTAGTGAGACCAACTATAGTGAGCATTCTGGTCATGAACCACCCTTTGTAAAAATCACCATAAATGGTATTATGTGTGTGAGTTTAGGGCTTGCAACACAACACTTTAATAGGACATTGCATCATTTGTTAGCAATATTAAGCATGCAAATTAAGGAAATCAACAAATGAAATCATCATATTGCTCTCTAGTTAGCACAAGTATGAAAAGAGTGTTAGTAGCTCTAAAGATCTTAACCCTAAACAGTGACAATATGATACTAAAATGAGAGATTCAACTTAAAATGCATGAAATAAACTAGAAACTAGGAAAATACATCACAATTTTCCATTTAGATCATGAATTCTTTACTATAAGCCCAAATGAGGTGTTTTCTAATTAGCCAGAGCATGAAATGAAACCATGAAAGCATGAAAACATGAAAATCAAAGCAATTTAGACTAAAAACCAAGGAATTAGGAAGGAAGAAAGGGCATTTGAGAAGGTTTCTTTATAGGAAGTTGGAGCAAATGGACGGTTGAGATGCATCTGTGAGGAGTGGTTGACGTGCATCTTGGCTTGATCCTTGATCCATGTGATTGAAACTTAATCATTGAAATGTGTTTGTTGTGTTTGTTGAATTAAGAGGGATTTACCTTTTTCTTTTAATTAATAACTCTAGCCATAAATTTGGTGGGATTGAATTAATTAAATAGGCCTAGAGTTAATTGACTTCATTTTTCTTAGGACCTTTGTGGTAAATGCTTAAATTGTGATTTTATTAAATTTTAATGAACTATGTTAATGACCGGGAATCAAATTAACATAATCAAGATTAAATGTCGAATTAAGGGCAAATAGGTGATGAACTACAACTGATTATGAACCTGATGGGAGAGATTGAATTGTGATGTAAGATAATTGAATTAGTTTTATGTTGTCGTTGATGACAACTAGTTTTGATAGTACTTATCATGATAGTTACACACATCTACACATCTATAAAGAGGAGTGAAAAGATAAGGAACCAAAATTGTTAGGAATGGGAAAACTAAGAGAGGGGGGGGGCGGGGGGGGGGGGGGGGGGGGGGGGGGTGAATCAGTGTTCACTATATTTTATCTTTTTTCTTTAATCTTTAAAATGAACTTAAATGCTTAAGTACTGAAATAAACATCCATATAAACATGAAACATGAAATCAACACATGACACCAATATGGTTAAGGGGAAACCCAAATAGGTAAAAACCTGTCATGCCCATAAAATTTCACTCTAAAAACACACCAACTTTTGTTTTTTAAAGGGTAATTTAAGTCTAAGTTTAAGTTGCAAGTTAATAGTTAACTAAGTCAAAAGTTTGAAAAGAGTTTGAAACAATATTTCTTTACGAACATTGGTGATTTAAGTTACTAGTTGAATTAGTTCTAACAAGGGATGATATCTAGATAGCGAAGTTGCAATCAAAGTCAACCTAACAATTAAGTTTATTCATGATAGTGCCAACTATAATTTTATTTATACTAATATCGAATAATTGAGCCTAATGCCAATGCAATACTACAATGAGTCATTAAGATTCAATTATTAAAGCATTGTGACTATATATCATGAAATCTTATTAGCCAATTAATAATTAAACCAATTTCCTTGTTCAAAAGATTAAGTGACAACAAAATTTTTACAAATAATAATTATATTAATTATTAGTATTCAATAATTAATACAATTATTATTATATATCATCAAAGAGAGTAAATAAATTAATTATTAAAAGATAATAACTATCTTATTTACCAGTAATTATATTTATTGAATTATAAAACAACTAAATAATAATTATATTAATTAGAATAATTAATATAATTATTATAATCAAATTAAGTAAATTAATTATCAAATAA
This sequence comes from Chamaecyparis obtusa, assembly GCA_027943335.1. Lineage (NCBI taxonomy): Eukaryota > Viridiplantae > Streptophyta > Pinopsida > Cupressales > Cupressaceae > Chamaecyparis > Chamaecyparis obtusa. The sequence continues at coordinate 11,530 of BSBK01006910.1, forward strand.
TAATTCTATTATATAATATTCAATATTTATTTTCATAAAAATAAATAAATTATTAAATAATATTTATAATAATTAATATTAAAAATATTAATTATAATAAATATTATTTAATATAAAATAACATTAAATTAATTAATAAATAGTATCTATATTAATTAATACTAATAAATAAAAATGAAATGAAATAAAATAATATTTAAATTTATTAAGTGAGGTTATACTCCCCTCGCCCACAGCTAGTTTAAAGTCCCTATGGGACTTGGTGGTACCTTGCTACCGGCAGCAGCAGACCTATCATGGCAGGGCCTGCTGTCGTGCGGCAGGAGTCCTGCCGTCAGCAGGGTGGGGGTCGTGGGAGGCCGTGGTCCCATGGAATATGGGGTCCACGTGACCTTCCCCCCCTTTATTAATTTTTTTAATAATTTTTTTTTAAAACACATTTTATATTAGCTTTTTTTTTTGGCTTATATATATATATATATATATATATATATATATATATATATATATATATATATATATATATATATATATATATATATATATATATATATATATATATATATATATATATATATATATATATATATATATTGAATACCCACCAACGTGGGCCTTATGCATTTTTTCTTTTATATTATATGAATTTTTTTTTGAATTAAATAGAAATACATTTTTTTTAATAAAAAGTCTTCATGTAGTCCTTGGGGCTTCTTGGGGTGGGATCCCAGGTGGGTCCCATCTTCTAACTAGGCTTGTAGGCCAAATAGACTTAGGTATATTTTTTTATTTGTCTTAATCCACATGGGCTGGAATATATAATAACATATTGATGTGTAGTGGAAAATGTATCAAAAATTTTTCCCATACATTTTCCAGAGACCTGTAGGTCTCTTTTTCACTTTGCATTGTTTTTCTTTGTTCTTTCACTAGATTAATTTTCAGTTTGATTTCTTCTCACTTTCTAATTTCAAGACTACTTCTATTTAACTTATCAAGAGGGATCAATAGATCAAAGTGCAAAGGAAATTTGACTATCATTCTCACATTTATTATTATTATTATTATTTTTATTCTGAGACTATTGCTTTCAACATAAAGGAAATACAAGTACTACTATTGTAATAACAAAACCAATGTAATGACTGAGAGAGATTGTTTATAAAAAAAATATCATTTCTTTCTCACTACTAACCTTTAAATCAAATGAAAGCTTTACAATAGAGCTATATAGATACTACAATACTATTCTTTCTTACATTATTCACAATACAATAACAACAACACTAATATTAATATTTTTTCAATGACCATTTCAAAGAACTCAAGGAAAACTAATCATCTTTATTACAATTTCATTTCTTGAAGTACTATAAAAAAAATAACAACATAATACATTTGCATTTCCCTTGTGCATCATACATTATTTGCACAAAATAAACATGTATCTTTCAAGAGGAATATACAACCATACATTTCTTCAAACTTTGATGCAACAACACTTGTTACAAATACAAGACTTGGAGTGATAACTCCATTACACAATACATTGAACTCAAGGGATTCTCAAAACTCCCTTACAATAACAATAATCCTAAAACAAAAGTGATCCAACTCAAATATGAAATATCATCAACTCTTCAAGATTTCAACTCCAACCATGAAGTCTTCAATGGCTCCAAAATCCTGCAATACAAAAATACATAGGCCAAGAAGTGCTCACCTCCCAACCTAGGCTTTTATGAAGCCACCCCTGAGTTAGGAGAACCATCACAAAGACAAGGAGACAATCAAGCAAACCCACAATAACAACAACATAAAACATAAAACACATTGAAATCTCCCTCCCAAGGCCAAAACAAGAGTCTCAAAATGACTCAAAAATAGGGGTGAAGGTGGAACCATACTCAAGAGGAGAAAGTACATCTCATGATAAGAGTTAAGACATCACTTGGCTTCCTCATCATGTATCTTTCACCACAAACACAATCTCACAATCTCCTTATGACCACCAATATTCAAAACAACAAAAGAGATGGCTACATGGAGCCCATACATCCATGTTTCATCCCTCTCGTATCCAAGGAGAGACTCTACACCCTTGAATGTCCCAACAATCCCTTCACCCCCAAGGCTACTCTTCCCTCTCAAGGGTGAGTGTGGCCTTGAGAACTCCCTCAAAAAACACTACAACACATACAAAAAAACTTCAACAACTAACAAAAGAAACTACACATTTACAATGCAAATAAATCTTGCTCTACAACAAGCTCATGATTCACATAACATCCATTACCACAAAAAGAACAAGATCTCAAACCACAAACACTACACGAACACAATAACTAAATTTTTCATACAAACAAATAACATACAAGAGAACTCTTCCTCTCAACATGAAAACAAAAATAAGAAAATGATGAATGCCACCAACCTTGATCCAAGCTTATGGAAGAAAGTTGATGAAGAGATTTTCCACTTTCTAAAGTCCTCTCCAAAATAGCTAAGTCTCCAAATCTAGAGAGTGGGTGTCAAACTCTTCCAAAAGAAGAGTCCCCTCTAAAAGGCCTCCACACACTCTCTTAGGGATAGGATATCACTCTAATTGGGTGACCTTCCCAAGCTTCTTATATGGTTTCCAAATATGGATTCTTAAAAAGGTTGCCCAAAAAGTGGACCAAAGACTAGAATTATTATTGGATGAAACACGACCCAAGACCTTGCTTCAAAAGTGGATTTTCGACCATTTTGAAAATTCAACTTTTGGAGGGGTCTTTTGGTCAACATGGGGTTGTCCTATGGTTAAAAATGCTCCTTACCCATAGGTGTATCAAGTGGGCTTACTAAAAATGGCCCTAGCACTTCCTTAGACACCTTTTAAGCCCCCCAAAAACCCATGTAAAGCTTAAATTCGAAATTCATTGATATGACAAAACCTCAAGCTCCCTAACAAAAAGAGACACGTCACAAGCCATGTGACATATCCACTTGGGAATTCTCACATAAATCACATTTACAATTAACAAATAAATCAAATACATTCATGCATCATACTTTTATGAATTAAATACATTACAACAAGGTTTTTGGCTTCTCACTAGAAGCAACCTTGGTTCAAACTAATTTTCACATTGGTCTCTGCGATGGTTCCCCGAATTTACCATAGTCTATTTCCCTGCACACTCAAATCCAATATCAGTAGTCTAAAGAAATATACATTTAAATTCCATAACTTTCATAATCAAATAATGCTCAAGGGTATGTGAAAGATCATGAGGGGCCAAACTATGCCCTTAAGTGGCAATGAAAAATCAGCAAATCAGGGTTAGTCAACTTGACGTGAAAATTTCAACTAGCTATGAACCTAATATAAAAAAGTTGTAAAAATAGAATCTATAGAAAATTGAATGTAGTTTCTAAAATACTAGGCCTTTTTTGAGAAAAAGTTAGTATGATTGGTGAAACGTATATATTTCAATGCAGCAATACAAAAATTTTAGGAAAAAAATAAGAAGTAGGTGTATGTCTGACCACCTTAATCATAATCAAATGATAATATTTTGTTATAAAATTATATATATAAGTAGTAAACTCATGCCCGGATGTGATGCATATTTTTTGTAATTTTATTCTAAAAAAATAATTAATTATGAATTTTTTGCTACAACATTTTCAGAATTAAAAAACTCCTGTGTCTGACCACCTTAACTCATTCAAAACTTTACAAAATTTAATTTAATTTTTTTTTCCTTATAGTAGGTGAAGCATAGAATGTGACGCATTTTTTGGATTTCAAAAATGTTATACCGTCTGAAAGTTATAGTCATTTTTCAATCAGTATATAAATCAGCACTTTAGAGGTAGCTCAATTAGAAAATAACTAATAATTACTTACCGAATTCAAAATTTGACAGCAATTATATTGATAGAAAGCTGATAATATCCTTAAGATACCCTTTTCATTTTATCGAATTCATTTGAAAAAAAAGTTGTCAGCTACATTGTCAAAGTTTTGAATTGACATCACCACTTTTTGGCCCCTCATGATCTTGCACATACCCTCAAGAAATTAATCATTATTAAGTCAAAGTTTCTCATAGCATAATCATTCATTTATAACTGACATAAATCTCATCATGAAATATACAATTCATCACTAAATTAAACTTGAAACATAATCATTGCATTCATATATAATTTAATTGCAATTAAAATTCATCATGACATCACAATCATTCATAAAATCCACTTAATTTCACATAAGGTTCCAAATATATATAACAGTTTCATCAAAATAACATAATTGAATGTGCAACTTAACTCTAAGGTGATAAACCATAACATAAATTATTGGTAAAATCCATAGAGCATCAAAATATAATCATGAAATATGTCTATCTCAAATGTAGAACTGAATGGCTATGATAGGCTCGGGGTGAGGCCTCACATCTTGGTGGGAATTGACACCCACTAATATTCTATACTAGTGTTTTATGATCCTTGTTAGAAGATCCTTAACCCTATTACGAGTTTCTTTACATTGCATTAAGTACAGTAGACCTGGTCAAGGGTTGGACCCTATTAGGAGTCTTTTACAATAATCCCTATTAGGGGAATGGACTCACTATCCTAGAGCTCACTGCTCAAGTGGTGAAGGCTACAACCTTTTGAGCTTAGATACACACTATATTTGCTGGATGAACTATCACTGTGACACTGCTTGTCAGATTAGTTCCTTTGATGCGCTGATGCTTTAAACTCTTGCAAAGATCTAATACATCTTATAGTGTCTTTGCACACTTCTGCTCTGCTTATCACAACTCTCTATCAACTTCCATGTTATTTACAATGGGCGCATCTCATACTTATATGCGCATACAAAAGAAACAACTAGGTCAGCCCTTAAACCTATTACATACAATGCTTCCAAATAAATTGGCTCAAGCATGTTTACAAAAAAAAATGTATACATGTCAGAAACCTAATTAGAATAGGTGCATAGACTTTACATAATTAGAATATGATCGCAACTCAAAATGCTAACAGTTGGTTGCATGCTCTATTCTTCTCTGGCACACACTAGCTGTGTAACTTCAACTGTCTGTATCTTTCTCATACTTGCATATCTGATCATGCACTCATAGACTAAGCATGAATATAGTCTAACCAACTTATCTTCTAGGGTGCATACCATAATTCAATCTTATGCATGTGCGCTGATGATTTGAGCTTTGGGTACTTTGTACACTATCCAGTCTTCAACACTTAGCCGAATTCTAATTTTCTCATCAAGTGCACTGACTCCAAACTGCTATATGACTTTTTTTCCATAATGACAATACTATATTAAGTCATATACATCAGTATATCCAACTTTCCAACAATCTCCCCCTTTTTCATTGATGGCAACATAGGAATATGGCCAAGTTGCTAACTATCCTTAATACCATTTTTTTTTATCTTCTATACACTTATATCTCCCTATACATATTATGATGCATATTCTATACACAACTCCCCCTTTGACATTAATTAAAAAGGTGTTTCAAAAACTGTATCTACATATACTTACTAATGGAAAACATTTGAATATGTTGTCTTTAGGTTTTGGATCTCCTTCTTCCAAAATGTGATCAAAGAGTTTACTATCTGGAGATGGGCGCATAGTGCATGCTTTAGCTTCTCCATCTTCTTCAAGTCAGTGCTAGGACCATGATCATATGTTACCATTGTGGTATCTATGTCCTTGATGTTTCGATTGAGTATATTTAATGAGGGCGCAAGATCATTCTTGAGATGTGTTTTCCTTTCCCTGATCTTTGACATTTATTTTGCCTTCTCAATCTTATCTATTTTCCCTTGGTATACATTATTACACATGTTTACATTTGTGGATGTTTCTTTCACTAAACTCTGGACTTTCTCAATCATAGCTTCTACCTCTTTTATTTTCTTGAAATGAGCATCAGTAAGCTTATCCTGATCCATGCATTCTACAATAACTCTTCTTCCTTGATATGCAAATTATTTTAAGGATGCTTGACCAGTCTTGAGTGAGCTTAGGTCAAGTACAAATTTTCTCATCAATTCACTGAACCTCTTCTTCAGGTGCTTTTCTTCTACAATTAGGGATGCAGATTCTTCAAGGCTTTAGAAATTACTTTTGAAATGTGAGATGATTGTACTCACATCATCAACAGAGTGTATCTTTGACACTTTCTTGTCCTCTGGCAACAAATTGTTCAGAATGTTTACTGATTCTACCATGAGGGGATTCCTCATCACTTGTTTTTCTTTGGCCTTTTCCATGGCTAAGATGCTGAACTTAATCAAGTCTTCTTCTCCCCATGACTCCAAACTGGTTGTGTCAGGTATCAAACTTGACAACAATGCTGTTGAGGGAGTGATGACTTCTTGTTTCACCTTGGTTGGTTCAACTGATGTTTCATCCTTTTGTTCACTTCCTTTTACCTCTTATTCTTCTTTATTTTCTTCCTCTTTTTCTATTTTTCCTTCTTCTTGTTCATTCTTCTCTTCCATCTTTTCTTCTTCTTTCTCTTCTTCATCTCTTTGTCCTGTTATATCTTCTATTAATATTTTTTCTTGTAGCTTGGGTGAATTGTCACCGCATAGAGTTTCAACCTCTTCTATGCTCACAAAGGCTTCCTCAAACTTATCCAAGTCATTGTCTATGGCTGCCATTGCAATCTCTATATTTTCAATGAAGATTGTATCATCTTTTTGTGTTTTTGTCATGGGCACAGACTTTACTACCTCTGTAGGTGTTACCACTATAGGCGATGAATCTTGAGGACTTGTAAATGGTATATTGGTGGTCTCTGCTGCTTTGTCTTTCTCACTAGGTGCTTGAGTGATGGGCGCAGATGGAGGTTTCATGTGCTACTCTAAGAATACCTTTTCAAAGGCCTTGTTTGTTTCCTTTATTATCAACTCATAGTCTTTGTTCATAATGTGTAGTGTTCTCATCTTTGTCCTTAAGTGCGGCTTCACCAAATTCAATAATAGTGTCTTTTCTTCAACAGAACATACTAGAAGACTTTAATCCAATGTTTGTTCTCTGATTCTGAAGTCTTCTTCAGTGGCTTGTCTCTTCAAGGTATCCATAATCTCCTATACCTTATCTGGGATAGCTTTCTTCAATTCAAGAACTCTCTTCTTGAATTTTATCATGTGTTTGATCAGCATCTCATGAATATCTAACTTATCAATTTCATGATATTTGTCATAAAACTTGGCTATCTAATCTAACCTTCCTTCTTCTACTACTCTAGTTCTTAACACTTGAAGACTAGGTAGGAATCCTACTTCCAGAGGTGGCTGCACATTTTTTAATTTTCTTCTTGTGGCTCTAGTTTAAGGGTGACTTGTGGCGGTTTGTTTTCTCCTCTTGGTCATCTTAGGAGATGCATATGTGGACTCAACATCAATTGTAATAGTGGGCACATAACTAATATCATCAATTTTACTCTGTTTATCCTTTGGATCATTAGTCTTCTCAATCTTTACCTTCTTCATCTTGGGATCATCAGACTTAGTTGCCACTATGGATTCACTCTCAATTTCCAAAGAAATCTTTTCTTCCCTTTCTTTTTCTAGGTCTTCTTGTGTTACTCCATGAATTCTGAGTATCTTAGATGTAATCTTAGAGGCTTTCCTCTTAGTTGCTGCACTGTTTAGAGCTACAACAATTTCCCTTGTCTTTTCCTCATAAGTACCCCACCTAGGTTCATTAAGGTCCTTAGGTGCTGAAAGTAATACTTGTGCATAAGCGTCCAAGATTGGTTCCTCAACTTCATATCCAAGTGGATGGATCCACTTTGTTCTTGGTTCAATTGCCTCCATGCATGTTGTGTCTATTTCAACCATAAAGCAGATAGTATCCTTATTTTTTTCAACTATCTTCTCTGGAATTTTGTACCTCATTTGCATCTTGGCCCTGAAGGTCTTCAACTCCAATGTTATGTAATCTCTCAATGTACTCTTAGTGGATGCCTTGTTAGATATTTTTGGCATGGTTGGAATGGACTTGTCCAAATACAAATCTGATACTTTCCCAACTATATGAGGTACATGTAAATGATTAAAGACCCAAACCTGAATATCTTGGTCTTATCATGCTTGATTTCCTTGATGTTATCAATCAAATGTGTGCACAAGATCTCACATAGATTGAACTCTCCATCTTCCTTCACAAGTCTAATGGCTACTAGAATTGTGCCCGTGGACACACTATTCACCCTACTGATGTGATGAAACCTGTATCTAAGTATCATGGACATCAATTTGATGTCAGCTTGCTCAATAGGCTAAATTGTCATCCTGCACCTATCACTCCTTGACTTACATGTTTTCTCAACAATTTTCCTAACATCCTTGCCCATAGAAAGGATGGCACCAGTCTTAGATAGGCATGTCATCTCATGTATTAGGTCACTAGTGATTCTTACTGGCATATCACCTATCCAAAATAGGTCATCATGAATTCTGCTGAGAAGTATTTTAATCCATTCTATCTCATAGAATTCATATGTCATAGCATACTCCACTAAAGGGTGATCATTCCACTTCACATATTCATCCAAGAAGGTTTTGTCTGGTTTTAGCATGGTTTCCATGTGTGCCCTTAATCTATCCAATCCTACCGGTTCCTTCTTATAGTAAATGTATGCCCGAATGTCTTCGACATACATAATGCCCATAGGCATGCGAGAAAATGCTTCCTCTAAGTCATCTAGGGTAGAATTAAATGGATGCTTCTTAAACACATATCTTTTCTTTTCTACAACATCAAATACTATGGGAGTGGCCATCACTTACTTGTTTTATCACTTTCTAAAGGTTTCAAAGAGATTCTAAATCAGCATGACGAACTAGGGTTTCTGCAACTGATCAACTACACATCAGATCACTTGATGAATCAACTGCAATCCTTCTCAATCAATTGCCAAGGCTCTTCTACTCTTCAATTTCTCTTAATTCAAATGCAATGAGAGATCTTCTAACTTATGTGTACTTTAAAGTAGAATTTCTACCATTAATACTTGCCGCATAAACCAAGCTGTCACTTGGAAATTTTTATCTTTCATTCTAATGACAATAAGCTAATGCGCTCTTGCACGAAGATTCCCTTAGTCTCCAAAAGCTTAAGTTAAAAGGTGCATACTCAAAGTGTGAGTATACCAACCACGCAAGGGTCTAGAGCTAAATTATCTCCCCCTATGACCCTGAGGGTCATTCATCTAGATGTAGAGGGTGCATCCACTTTGGATGCATCCAATATATACTCATCATGCTCTCATCCTCTGAGGCTTTCACAAAGTTAACTTCTCATTCGAGATCCAATACTGGTTCTTTGGTCTTTTTAGGGCTTTCCTAACCTTGCGTCCTTGATCTACAAAACTTTGAGATATGTCCAACCTTGTTACAAGAGTGACAAATGACTGGAGGCCTTATATTCCTTGGTGCATTGACATGAGTCACCATTTTACATTGTCTAGCTGAGTGACCATTATAGTTACATATCTGACATCTAACATTCTAATAACTTCTTACATTTGATTGATTTTGATTTCTCTGATCATGCTAAGTCCTATTCCTTTTACTTGACTTGCAATTCATAGGTCTATGACCAAATTTATTGCATGAATAACAATAGCCATTAAAGGGTCTTACCTTTGTACAGTTCCTTTCTATGTGTCCATGCTTGTTACATGCAAAACATGTGCAGTCTATTGGCTTACGCTCATTCTTAGGTGGTTCACCATTATCTTTGGTTTGATCTTCAGTCTTCTTAGTATCAGTAGAGTCTTATAGTGCATTCATTCTTGCTCGCATGTTGTCAATTTGATTTTGTGCTTCATTGTATCCAATGCGGCTAGTATCTCCTTTAGCTCTTCTTGCATACAACTGAGATTCTATTAAATCAAAATAGGTGTGTAATTTATCAATGTGATTCTTAGCCTCTTTTAATCCTGACTCCAAGCTTTCTTTGTTGTTCCTTAGCTCCAAGAATTGCATGTTTTCTTGCCTCAATTCTTCATTCAGTTGAAGGTTCTCTTTGACCTGTTCATTATAGACTTCCTGATTGTTAGTCATCTTATCATCAAGTTCTTCAAGTTGTTCTTTTAAGGATTTATTTTCTTCATTTAGCTTCTTGAGGATTGTCCCTAGATCACTGGTAGAGCTTTCTTTCAAATCTTTCCTTAGTCTTTTGATGACTAATTGAGCATCACTAGGTTTTTCCCTTAGTTCTTTAGTTTCTCTTTCAGATTTGTCAAGGTCTTCAAGAGAAGCTTCTAGATTTATTTTCAGATGTTTCATTTCAACTTTGTCCATGATCTCCTCAAGTGGTTAAACTTATTTGCTGAGGACCAGGGCTCTAATACCAATTGTTATGAATGGGAACACTGAGAGGGGGGGGGTGAATCAATGTTCACTGTATTTTATCTTTTTTCTTTAATCTTTAAACTGAACTTAAATGCTTAAGTACTGAAATAAATATCCATATAAATATGAAACATGAAATCAACACATGAAACCAATATGGTTACGGGAAAACCCAAATAGGTAAAAACCCCGATGGGAATTGACACCCACTAATATTTTGTACTAGTGTTTTATGATCCTTGTTAGAAGATCCTTAACCCTGTTAGGAGTTTCTTTATAATGCATTAAGTACAGTAGACCTGGTCAAGGGTTGGACCCTGTTAGGAGTCTTTTACAATAATCCCTATTAAGGGAGTGGACTCACTATCCTAGAGCTCACTGCTCAAGTGGTGAAGGCTACAACCTTCTGATCTCAGATACACACTATATCTGCTAGATGAACTATCATGGTGACACTGCTTGTTAGATCAGTTCCTTTGATGCGCTGATGCTTTGACCTCTTGCAAAGCTCTAATAAATTTCATAGTGTCTTTGCACACTTCTTATCTCCTTATCACAACTCTCTATCAACTTCCATGTTATTTACAATGGGCGCATCTCATACTTATATGGGCATACAAAAGAAACAACTAGGTCGGCCCTTAAACCTATTACATACAATGCTGCCAAAGGAATTGGCTCAAGCGTGTTTACAAAAAAACATGTATACATGTGGGAAACCTAATTAAAATAGGTGCATAGCCTTTAGATCATTATAATATGATTGCAACTCAAAATGCTAACAGTCGGTTGCATGCTTTGTTCTTCTTTGGCACACACTGGCTGTGTAACTTCAACTATCTATATCTTTCTCTTACTTGCATATCTGATCATGTGCTCATAGACTAAGCATGAATATAGTCTAACCAACATATCTTCTAGGGAGCATACCATAATTCAATATTACGCATGTGTGTTGATGCTCTGAGCTTCAGGTACTCTGTACATTGTCTAGTCTTCAACACTTAGCCAAATTTTGATCTTCTCATCAAGTGCGCTGACTCCAAACTACTATATGACTTTGTTTCCATAATGAAAATACTATATTAAGTCATAAACATCAATATAGCCATCTTTCCAATAGAAATATCTACATAGAGGAAGATGGATATGAAAGATGATTACAAGGAATACTTTGGGTAACTTATTGATGAGTCTATGACTTCATTTTGTTGACTTGATTATGTTGCATTAATCATTTATGAAGAAGGAAGAAAAGTACTACAATATAGTGTGGTCAGTTAATGAAGCATTCCAGTATACACTAAGCCAATGTAGTGTATATTGATGAGCATAGTTACAACTGAGCTTTTATTCAGCGACGCATTTATGTATTAACCAAGAATGGACAAAAGAACTAAATGACTAGTTTAGCTGACATAAATTGATGAGCTGTAAAGTGTATGATTTTGAGGTGAAAGATAAAGTTTGTTACTAAGATCTACGGCTAACAAAATTAAAAGAAGATCTAATGGATGGAATCAAAATGTGTCATGAACACAACTGGCGAGAAAGGTTTAAGCGATAAAATCAACGAAGGAGATAAAGCGGCAAAATCTGACGGATGAGAAGAAAATGGTTTACTTGTCTATTTAAGAGATAGTGATTTCATTGTGAAATGGATGCCGGAGGAAGGAGACTACAAAGATATCATGTGAACATTTCTTCATACATGCCTGATCAGACTGGTTGAAGAAGAACTGAACTGCAGAGTTAACCAAGCGTCAATGAGCTTTACCGAGTGATAGTAAGTTATTGAATGTTGAAAGAACTGAATAGATATATTGATCAGAGGATTTTTATGGACTTTTATTAGATCTAAACATCTGAAAACTAAGTTTTATTGTAATCAGATCAAGTGTTGTTACAGTTTAATCATTGTAAATAGAGAAATCTCTTAATCGAGTAGACTTGAAGTCTTATATGTCATTCATAGAATGTACATTGTTATTCTGTCAACCCCTTAGTGAATGCTAGTTGGACAATAATTGTTAGTGTTAAATCCTCTAACAAGGTCACATCTTATAGTGTGTTTTGTAACCTTTAATAGGGTTGGCTCTTCACCGAGCTCACTTCAGAAGAGTGAAAATATTTTGGGTTACCGGTCCCAAGTGGTTTTTCCCTTTACAGGGTTTCCATGTTAAATCTCTTGTGTTATGTGTTTATGTGGTAATTGTTTTGATATCATACTTTGCATGTTGCATATTTGATTTGGTCAGTAATCAGTATGAGCAATTAATTGATATTCGGTAAAATAATAGATAGTGTTATATTTATGTTGACCGAGCTGCAAAATTAGCTAATTTTTTTTTGAAGTTATACATTTTGTATTTGGGACTAAGGATAACCGATTCACCCCCCTCTTAGTTATTCTAACAATTGGTATTAGAGCATAAAGGTTGCTTGGAATAGAGTTGTAAGGACTTTAGCATAAAGATCACAAAATGTATAAGAGGGATGTGCCGAAACTGAACAAGGACAACTTTACAATATGGCAAAGACAAATTAGATTGCATATATCTGGTATTGTGAATTATGCCCTCACTCTATTAGATAATGGCTACTTAGCACCACCTATAGTACCTTTGACTCTTGATCAGTTAAGAGCTAGACATGAGCATAATATTACTATGATGGAGATTGTTGCTGCTCTATCTGATGCCGAATTTGAAGATGTCAAGGATTGCATTACTTCTAAAGAAATGTGGGATAAACTTGCTCAAATTTATAGTGGTGATGCAAATGTCAAAAGAGCTAGAGCTAAAAGTTTGAGAGGAAGATTTGATGATATGAAAATTAAAGAGTGAGAAAACATTGTGCAGTATAAAAATTGAATAAAGGAGGTAGTTAATGCTATCAGAGGATCCGGTGGAGTTATTGAAGAAGATACAGTGGTAAGCAAAATCTTGAGAACCTTATTGCCTGTTTATGCAATCAGAATTTTTTCTATACATGAAATGAGGTTTGCACCTAGCAGTACTCTTACTCTTGACAATCTGATTGGTAAAATAACAACTTTTGAGCTGAACAAATTTGATAGTAGTGTTTCATCGTCTATTGAATATGCTTTTATGTCTTCTCTAAATATCGATAAGTCTAGTAGTAGAAGCAATAGAGATGATAATGACAATAATACTGATGATGAGCTTGATGAGCTTGAAGCTCTTATGGCTAGAAGATTACCTAAAGGTAAAGGTAGATATGAGGGTAAGTTACCTTTACCTTGTTTTAACTGCAAAGAAGTTGGTCATATTGCTACTAGATGTCCAAACAAGAAAGATGATGATAGAAACAAAGATAGATCTAGTGAAGGAAGCTATGAGAGAAGAAGAAATAGAAGTTATCGACACTACAAAAAGGATAACTGAGACAACAATGAAAAAGGCAAGAAGGTGTGCTACATTGCTGAGGAAGACATGATTGATACCGACATCGATGAAGATGTGGAGGTAGTATTTGTTGTAATGAAGGATGGTTCCGAGGAAGAAGAAAGGCATGTAGAGACAACACTTATTTCTAAGGTTAATAAAAATGATACATGGATTATTGATAGTGGTTGTACACATCATATGACTGGTGATCTAGAAAATTTTAATCATCTTGAGCAATATAATGGAGGATCTGTGAAAATGGGTAATGATACACCTTGTATGGTTAGAGGAAAATGAACTTTACTGATAAATGATAGAATAAGATGTGATAATGCTTATTGGGTAGAAGGATAGAACTACAATCTGCTAAGTGTGGCATAGCTTAACAATTCAGGTCACTGAGTAGCTTTTGAGAGTAAAAAGGTAAAAATATTTGATGATGATGGGAAACTTGTTGGAATAGGAGCACAATCAAAAGGTAATATGTTTTATCTTGATAATGCAAAGTCTTCTTGTTTAATGATGAAAAATGAGGATGTGTGGTTATGGCATAAAAGGCTATGTCATGTAAAATTTGATAACATGATTAAAATTAGTAGAAAGAAATAGGTTAGAGGTCTGTCTAGCCTAGCAAAGCCTGATTATGTTGTGTTATCAATGTAAGAAAGGTAAGATGACAAAATATAGTTTTAAGAGAAAAGATGGTGCAGGAGAACCCACAATAAACTCAACAAATAATGTTCATCAAAGTCCTAAGAACATCTAGTTTAGGTTAGATCTACTATTTAGGCATCTAGACCAAATTGTAAGATCTAGTTCCAAGATTGGCATAACTATAAGCCCTTGGTCAACTATGGTCAAAGGTGGTCAAAAGGTATAGAATCTTAGGATTTTTTCTATTTTCATGTTTTTAATGGTTTGGATCCATGTTGGATCATTAGTTAGGTCTGGACCAATTTTCATCACCTAGAATGCAAAAATTGCAAAAATATTGTAAAAGTTGCTTAGCAACTTTGACAACTTTTGCCAAAAGTTGTAAACAAAGCCCCCAACGGTCATATATTTTGAAATTTAGTTATAACCGATGGTTGAAGCCTTCATAAGCCCTTTCAGGTGGGTGGAAGGTAACAACATGTAATTGGGTAATTTGAATCAATAAAAATATAAACATTTCTCTACAATTCCCAAAGAAAACTAGAGTTTAAAGACTGGTATGGATAGGAGGGCATGAATCCTTGAAACCAAAATTTTTCTCCTTGAATCTAATTTCATATGCAATTGGTTTTATGTTGTGATCAATCCTAGTTTGGAAGTTATCAAACTTCTTGTGTGACTGTCTGGATTGAAGCCCTAAAACCAGGGGTTTCAATAGGGTTTGAGTGTTTGGTCTGATTCCACCATGGGAAATTGAGGCCCCTTAGTGGAATTAAAAAATTTTCAATGTATTTTCACATTTTTTAGGTTAGATGTGGAGACTTGCAGGGAAGTGGATTTTTTGTAATGCCCTAGGTGTACATCTATATGTGTGCACTAGTCAGTGACTTAGAACAGTCATCATAACTCTCGGTTGGGGATTCACCAAGACCCTAAAATATGGATTTTGAGTCCTCTTATATGCCCTCACATACTTCCATAATTGGTTTGTGTATTGTCTTGGAGGAAAAAGCACTTGTAGTGGAATTTCTAACCTAATTAGGCCTATTAACCCGGTCTAGTGTAGTTGTTTCAGCATTCTCCATTTAGCTTCACATCTTGGTGTTTGGATATGATCCCTAAAGCCCAAAAGGGTATCATAATCTCAACCTATTCCATATCTCATGTGGAAGAATTTTGACCTATGGTCAAAATACCTTCTAGGAAAGGCTAGAAGCCTAGTCTTTGGTTTGTGAAGCAACTAGGTTGTATAGGTTGCATGTAAGTGAAAGAACCATCAAAACTAAACAAATAGGACCTAAATAGGCTAGAATAGTTATTATAGGCCACCCCTAGTCTTGTGAGTCATTTCATGGGTTTTGGTTGCTCATTGGGTTGAGGAAACCCCTTAGCAAGCCTTGGTCATTAGTGCTTAGAACTTGGTGGAACCTAGTGACTAGGTTATCCTTGAAATTTTGGGTTGTGATAACCTCACTCCTTGTTTATTTTGCACTTGGGATAAGTGTAGGGCATCTGACCTCCATAATTTGGTGAATTGGGTATCTAAACCTTACCAGTTGTTACCTGTTTAAGGCTTTTGACTGTCCACTTTGCATGAAGTGGTATCAGAGCTATGTCTACCCCTGAGGATGAAGAGATCCATGCAAGGGTCACAAATAGTGAATTATCAAAGTTGGTGAGAGAGCAGAGGGCTGCAAACACAACCTTAATTAAGAGGCTTCAAGAGCTTGAGAAGAAGCTAGACAAGGATAAAGAAGATGGGTCTGAAAATGAAGAAGGGAGTGAAGAGGAGGAAGATAATCCTAATTAGTACATTCCTATAGACCAAAGGCCCTTCATTGATTCCTTAAAGTCCATGGGGAGAAGCACCATGGAGGAGAAGATAGACTTTCCGGTCTTCAATGGCAAGATGAATGCAGATTTAGTCTTGGATTGGATAGAGGCTTTGACAACTTTCTTTGAATGTGAGGACATCCCTAAAAATCAAAGGGTAAAGATAGAAAGATCCAAGTTGAAGGGAGCATCCCTAACTTGGTGGAACTTCATCCAAACAGAAAGGGTGAAGAATGGGAGAAGCATGATCAATTCATGGAACAAGATCATAGCCCTGATCAAAGAGACATATGTGCCTAAAGATTATGGGGTAAAAATCCATAGGAGGAAGAAAAGCTTGAAACAAAAAGACATGGATGTAGGCTCATATATTGAAGAGTTCCTAAAACTATGCATGAAGACAAATGTAGTAGAAGATGAAGAAGAAAAATTAGCAAGATACATGAATGGTTTGAAAGTATCCATTCAAGAGGAACTTAGCCTACACTACCCTACCACAGTCAATAAGTGCTATCAAATGGCACTCAAGGTAGAGGAGAAATGGAAAAGAAAATAGGATTTTGGAAAAGGGAAGAAAAATGACAATGGGAAGAAATTTAGAGGGAAAGGAAACTCTTGGAACAAAGGACATAATAGTGGCAGCAGTAGCATGACCCTTGACCAAGGAGACAAAGAAAATAGTGACTCAAGTTCAAGAGGAAACTATAGAGGAAGGAGGCCCTTCAATTGAGGAAGAATAAACACTGGAAGGGGTAATGGGCCATTAAAATGTTACTATTGCAATTAGATGGGACATCATGCAGGAAGGTTCCCTAAGAAGAGGAATAACAACAATCAAGGTGAGAGGAGAGCACAACTTATCCAAGAAGATAAACAAGAAGACAATGCTGACACTAGGGACTTGGAACCAGAGGAAGGAGTATGTTTGATGATGAGACAAGTCTTCCTTCAAGTGCCACAGGGCCAAGAGCCCCCACAAAGGAAGAACCTCTCCTGGACAAAGATCAAATGTCATGGAAAGGTATGTAATTTGTTTATAGATTTTGGTTCAACTAAAAACTTAGTATCTTGTGAAATGGTTTAAAAGTTAAACCTCCCTAAGAAACCACATCCTTTCCCCTATCATGTCTCTTGGCTAACAAAAGGCCAATAAACTCTAGTAATAGAACAACCATGGATAGAGTTCTCAATTGTAAACCTTAAGGACAAAGTTCTTTGTGATGTTGTTGAAATGGATGCCTCACACACCCTTCTAGGTATGCCTTGGAAATTTGATGTAGATGCCATACACCATTGTAGGAATAACACCTACTCCATCACCAAGGATGGAAAAATGTTTACTATGAAGCCCCTGCCTAATAGAAAATCTGAAAAAGAACCTACTGTCATCATCATGGGGGAGAAAGAAATGTTAAAAACATTGAAGGAACCTAATACTGAAGCCTTTGTCCTAATCTCCAAACCCAAAAACAACATAAGGTCTGATCAAAAAGATCCTATACCAAAGGAAGCTAAGGAACTGCTGGAAAAATATAGAGATGTCACTGCTAGTGACCTTCCCACAAGCCTCCCTCCCTTAAGAGATATCAGCCACCAAATTGACTTGATACCTGGTTCCTCTCTACCTAAAAAGGTGTTGGTTGTGTATTATTCCCTTTGATCTTCAATTTGTAGATTTATACTTTGATGGATCATTTTTAATAAAACTTTGACTCTATCACCACTCCAAAGTCCACAAGGAAGAGGGCCAACTGACAAGGATCAACAGAGATCCTCCTACACTTTTAGCCTCAATGCTCAGGTGGGTGTACCCTTGATTCACTTCTAAAAAGGAATCACTAAATTCTATACAACTATATACTCTTTACTAACTACTTTAAGATTTTATCATTTGAATGTTTGTGTGTATGGTTGACAACAATGAAATGCCTCCAGAGGATGGACCAGTGCCTTAACCTAGCCCGAAAAGAGTCACCCAATTACATACATCAACTGAATACCTTAATTCAAACACAATTGAATCTAGGATAAGTGCTTTGCCTATTACCCCTCTCCCTCAGACACAAGGACATCAGATTCCTGCTTGGTTGCAAACTCACTGAACCCACCCAAAAGACTTTAATCCTAACTTTGTTAGGAACTCAGAGATGACTTCATAATACTCTTTGTTTACCATATGCTAACACACTTTGTGACATTAACATATATGAGCTTATAACCGAAACAAGAAGACATACACAAATGCAAGATTGGAACTCAATAGTATTTTCATTAATATATTCAGAATCAATACACAATCAGAACAACACAAGGGTAGGAAAAGATATAAAATCCAGCTCCTCTATCAGTAAAACACCATGGACAACCAACCTAGGACCAAAGAAAGTTTGGAACCCCTACTCAGTCAAAATTCAGCAACTTATACTCCCTAGTCATCTTGGAATTCTCAAAGAGAATGCAACAAGCTACATATGACTTAGGGTTAGGGTTTCAAACACCCAACCAACTGGAAATGGTCATAAAGTTATTACAGGGGTGGAAACCTAGGCAACCAGGAGAAAGAAAATACTGGAATGATCCTCAATCATGAAAAATTCTCTGTGAAGGTATTGAGAACCACAAAAACACTCAAAATGTCAACCTTGCAACATGCCTCGAGCACAAAACCGCATAGTACAAACCCTACAGATGATCATTCAACACCCTGGACCACACTGCAATAGAAAGCGTCACCAAACCAATCAAAATAAGCTGTTAAAACCATAAATCTTGGTACTTCCTATCACTGGAAATCCTCTACAAATTCAAATTTGAAAAACAACAGCTACTTTATGGCACTTGTAGCAAATCGGAGGTCAAAATTTAAATCTCCATCAACTTTAAGTCATGATCGTCCGATCTTTCTTTTCATGGTCGTTACGACTTATGTCTTAAAAGGGCCCCAGTCAAATTTAGCAAAATGGTGACAAAGTTTTTCGCCAGTTCGCAGAACACTTTTTACTTCCGCTAAATGATTTAGTAATTACATGACCTTGTTTGCTGAATTGCCAAGACTTTTAGAATGTCACCATTTTATCATGCGAATGAGCGAACCCTTTGAAAATTTATCAGGCCCCTAAACATTTTGTCAGGACTGCTATACCTTTAGACCAAAACCTGGGCCAGCTTATAAGAGAATTGACGGTCGTCTCAAGTTCGCATACCCATATGAGATTCTATTAGATTACATGCCCACTGTTAGATTGAGAATCTCTGCCCATCTCTGACAACCATATGATAGGAAACAAAATCAATGGTCATCGCAAGATCTTAAGCCTCTGAAAAAACCCATAAGATTGTACGTCATTTTTCAATTCTCTGATAGGATCAGGACCCACTGACACATTTAAAAACCAGGTCCCACTGATAGGATTCCACCTCATACTACATGGACCAATAAAAAACCTCCAAATTAGCTCCACCTGACACTGGGACCACTACCAAAGATATGTTTGAGACAAATGAGATCAACAACTGGCGTAAGATCTCAAGCCTATGACAGATTCCATGAGAACTTATGCCCATAATTGGATGGATTATGGATGTCAGGACCCTCTAACCCATCAGAAAATCAAGTCCCACTGACACATGCTGAGTAAGATTCAAAATCAACAGATGGTGCATGATCTAAAGTGAGAAGAATATTCCTTAAGATCATGCACCGACTGTAGATTGAAAAGCCTTCACTATAGGCCCCACTGACAATATCCCTCTCAGAAACACACTGACCAATGAGAGAATGCCAACTATGCCAACATGGCAGTGGACCTGCTTGAAAAGAAAGACTATGTCATCAAGAAAAATCAATGATCGGCATAAGATCTCAAGTGTTTGACACAGGCTATGATAACTTACGCTGACCATCAGATGGAAATGCTATCAGAAGACCGGGCCCAGAAAACACTAAGGTCGAAACATAGGAAAAATTAAAGCTCAGGACTTAGGAAAATTTAAAACCACTAGGCGCTGGGAACTTAGGAAAGATTAACCGTTGACTTAGGAAATATTTAAAGGGGACCCGCCGATACATGGAACCTAACTGCGAACATGGTAAAGTTGGTCATTTTAAATGACACATGAAAAATATAAGGTTTTAAGTGACCTGCGAAAAGGTAACGTAAAAATAAAATAGGGCTAGGGAAATTTTAAATTTAAGGACCCAACGGCTAGATTTTAAAAAAAAATTTGCCAAGGGTTTATTCTAGAGACATGAAAAACATTGCAGAGACCAAGGGAAGAGAGCTAGAGCCATGAAATTTTTGGCATGTGCTAATAATGGCTTTGTCTAGGGATGTATGCCTCCTGTCAGCATAGCAAGGACTTAGAATCACTGGTTTAAAGTAGACCATCCCACTGGAAAAATTGTAGACAACAGGGAACAAGCAAGGCAGAATAGGCAACAAGACCAAAAATTGACAGACCAAGACAAAACAGGGTAGGGGCAAGCAACTTATTTACAAAATTTACAAAATGTACAAACCTAACTACTATTCATGGAAAATAGAATACCTCAATTGAAGTATTTCTTTAAGAATTGTCCATGAACTGGCAATTCCTGAATATCCCCATTTAATTCTTTGATAATGTATGAATCTTGGCCCCATTTCTCATGAATTAGATATGGCCCTAGCTAGATGGGATCAAATTTACCATGTTTCCCCTTATCCTCTAGTTTGGCATTCCAAACTAACACCAAATCACCAAGTTCAAACTTTCTATCAACAGTCTTCTTATCATACAAATTCTTAACCTACAACTGCAATTTGGCATTCCTTGCAACTGATTCTCTTCTAGTCTCATCCAACCTAATGAGGTCCTCAATTCTCAATTGCATCTCATCATCTATGTCATCATCATATAGCTAAAAAAATTTATACATTTCCAATAAGTTATTTTGAGGCATTCTTGCATGAATTCCATATACTAGGTCAAATGGTGCACAACCAATTGCCCTCTACATAGTTACCCTATCAGCCCATAGAGCTAATGGCAGCTTTGAATTCCATGCTCTCTTATTCTTTTCAAGAATTCTCTTTAATATTTTAATCAAACTCTTATTAGTAGATTCTACCTGACCGTTTCCTTGTGGATGATAAGGTGAGGAATTAGAAATCTGAATTCCCAAACCTTTGCAAAAGTCCTTATATTCAATAGACCTGAAGCACATGGCATTATCACTTACTATTCTCTCAGGGCACCCAAACCTTGTAATAATATTATTCATCATAAAATCAATTACCACCTTACTAGTTGCATTTCTTGTAGGTATAGCTTCTACCCACTTTGTAAAGTAATCAGTGGAAACTAAGATCCATGAGTGTCCTCCACTTGACTTGTTTGGTATCTCCCCTATGAAATCAATTCCCCATTGTTGGAAAGGAGCCTAAACTTCTACTAGTTTTAATGGCACATTACCTAAAAATTTAAGCTTACCAGAGAACCTTTGACAAGCATCACACCTCCTCACCAACTGTTCTACATCCTTGAAGATTGTGGGCCACTAGAATCCTACTCTCAAGATTTTATAAGTAGTTCTTTTACCCATATAATTCCCACCACAAACTCCCTCATGCATTTCTTTCAACAACTTGTTAGCCTGATCTTCATCTACACACTTCAAAAATGCGCAATCCAAATTCTTTCTATACAATTTACATTTCACAATTACATACTTGATGGCCTGTAATTTTAATGTCCTTTTCTAATTATCATTCATGTTATCTGGACATCTCATGTTTCTCAAGTAATAGATGATATCCTGATACCAAATACAATCATCCATATCACATGTGTAATCAATTTCAGAATGATTTACCTAATTTGCATCAAGATTGGATTGGGCCATCATTTTTGCAAATCCTTGTCCTCTAACCGACTTAGTAATCTAGACCTCAACATTGAATTCTTGGATCCTATTGATCCATTTGCATCTTCTTCCAGACACCTCTTGCTAGGAGAAAATATCCTTCACAGCTGCACTTGGCATAAAAGCAATCACAACTGCCCCCATCAAGTAACACCTAAAAGCCTTGATTGCCTTCACAAGTGGATAAGCCTATTTTTAATTTATGTCATACTTCAAGTTTGCAACCTATAAAGATTTACTGAAAAATGCAATAGGCTGCTCAAAACCATCCTTATTCTTTTGTAACAAAACTGCAGCCATAGTGTGAAAAGATGCAAAGGAAAATATATGCATTGGGACATTATAATTAGGTGCCTTAAGCACTAGTGCATCTTTGATAGCCTACTTGATACTTTTGAAAGCCTCATCAGGCTCACCCTCCCAATTGATTGCAAATCCCTTCTTCAACATCTTAGAAATAGGTCTAGTAACCTCTGCAAAATTTGTCACAAACCTCCTTAAGAAATTGACCTGACCAAAGAAGGACTGAATTCTTTTAACATTCTTTGGTCTCTGAATTTTATCAATGACTGCTACCCTCTCAGGGTCAATTCTCACTCCTTGCTTCCCAACTAAGTGGCCAAGCAACTTACCTTCAATGAAACCAAAAGCACATTTCCTTGGGTTCAAAGAAATGCCAAATTCCAAGGCCCTCACAAATATTCTTTCTAAATGAGTGCAATGGTCTTCTTCCTCCTTGGAATAGGTAGTTAGATCATCTTGATATACAACAAGGAAATCATTTATGAAATCTGAAAAGGCAACATCCATTTCCCTCTGAAAAGTAGCACCAACATTTGTGAGGCCAAAAGGCATTCTCACATAAACATATGTCCCCCAAGGTGTTGTGAAAGTTGTCTTGAATTGCTCTCATTCCTTGATAATTACCTAATAGTAACCAGAGAAACCATCCATCATAGACATCAATTCTGATCCGGTTACTCTCTGCAACATAGCTTCCATATTGGGCAGACAATAATTATCCTTTAATGAGCTGATGTTCAAATTCCTGAAGTCTACACAAAGCCTGATGTCACCATTCTTTTTTCTCATAGGAACAAGGTTTGACACCCAAGAAGAATGCCTTATAGGCTTGATAATTCCAGCATCTCTCATCTTCATTAACTCTTCTTGCATCTTGGGTGCCAAAGTGGGATTAATAGGCCTTTGTTTTTACCAGAAAGGTTTAGCATCTTCTTTCAATGGAATAATATGCTGAAACAAATCTTCTCTATAAAACTTTAGGTCATCATATGACCATGCAAAAACATGCCTAAATTTTCTCAATAATTCGATCAAAAATTTCTTTACCTTTTGAGATATATCTCTACCAATGTATACCTTCTTAGGTGCCTCATGTGTTCCAAGATTTATCTCCTCTAGATCAGCATGATCTTCTCTTTTGATATTCTTTTGAACTCTATCTTGGTTATCAAAGATAGTCTCCAAAAGAACAAGCCCCTTGGGCACCTTGTTAGTTCTAAGCTGAATGACCTCATTGCCAAAGACAACCTCCCTTCCTTCTACTGACTCAACCAAGGATGAACAATCAAATTCCTGACCATGATACTAATCCTCACAACCCATAAACTTCAAGATATCATTATCATCATCAAAAACTTGCCAATTCTCATTATTATCTGGTATGCTGGGCCTAGCCTAAATTTCAACTTTAGAGATACCAGAAAATGTAATATCATTGGGATTGATTGCAATATTGGCTAACAAGTCAGCCATCTTATTGTTACTCCTATCCTTCCACTCAATCAAATCCCAAACTGCATTCCTATATTGTTTCAACCTCTTGTTCTTGGAAGCATATACTGACCTGACTTGGGACACCACCAACTCAGAATCACCAACAACACTTAAACACTTAATACCATTCTTTTGTGCCAACCTCAATCCTAACAACAAAGCCTCATATTCTGCTATATTGTTGGTACAAAAGAAATTCAATGTGAAATAAAATTTGTAGGTATTTCCATCAGGAGAAATAAGTAAAATACCTGCTCCTGCACCATCTTTGCAATTTTCACCATCAAAGTACATTACCCACAAATCACCCTTCACAGAATTAGCACTTACCTCAACAGAGATAGGTGACAAAATAGGTTCCTCTTCAAATACAAGGATCTCTACCTTAAAAGCATTAATTTCAGTATCCACAAAACATGTAGTTTCATTATCAATATTTCTCTCAATCATGTGGGATACTCTTGGCTCTCATTCAATCTTGACAAACTGATCATCAATCTTGAAAGTGGCATAGGATAGATCACACTATAAACATCCACCCATGGCAGCACTCCACCTTTTAGATAGCAGCATCCCATAATGAGGAGGGATATCCATCACCAAAACACACATTGTCAACTCTTTCTCTGGATATGCTGCCAGCCTATATGGCATTGCATTGATAGTC
Source organism: Chamaecyparis obtusa (assembly GCA_027943335.1). NCBI lineage: Eukaryota > Viridiplantae > Streptophyta > Pinopsida > Cupressales > Cupressaceae > Chamaecyparis > Chamaecyparis obtusa. Next base: position 36,203 of record BSBK01006910.1, read on the forward strand.
CCAATAACCGGTACCTCCCTCTGATCCATTGTACAACATCTACCTTGCACTATATCAACTTTAAGGCCCAGCTTCTCCATGATTTTGAAAGGCATGATAGTATTAGAGGCACCACTATCAATCATACAATTCCTCAACTTCATTCCATTCACAAGAACACTTAAAAAGAATGGATCAATATTTTCAAGGCTGGCATTGACAAAACTATCCAAGTATATTGGAGGAATTCGAGACAAAATTCCCTGAGCAACAACACTTTTCAAAGCCTTATCCTGAGATCCATTGCATGTAACATCATTTTTATGAACATTACCTACCCATGCAATAGCTCTATCTTTGTGTTTAGGGATCCTCAACAATTCTAACAATGGAACCTTAACTGTAATTTGGGACAATATGGATAACATATTAATAGGAGCAGAAGATGGAATCTCAATCTACACTGCCTTCATATCCTTTTTCTTATCTGACACATTAGGTGTATTGGCCACCCTCATTTTTTCAATCTTAGCCATTGTGTTAACTGGCCTCTCAATCTCACTAGAAATCTTTTCAATTCCAACTCTCTTAGGCTCACAATTCTTACCTTTTACATTCTTGAATTTCACCATGTGATCACCTTTTGATTTGTTCTCATTAGGTTCTCCGGAGTTGGTACTCTTCATAAACATTCCTGCAAATTTCTCATTTATATTCCTTGCCACCATGCCTCTGGTTTGCACTTGGGAAATCATTTCTGTAGTAATCCTATCCATCTCTTCTCTAGAAGGTCTTCTCAAATTTACTGGCTCAGAAGAAGAGTTCATATTACATGTCTTCCTATCAATGTCTTTGTGTGTGTGAAAATTGTACCTAATCTGTAGACACAACACTTCAGTAAAACATTAGAGGTTAGCAATAATCAAAATCATGCAAAATTAAAATCTAATCTAACCAAGCGATTTACTGCCTTCTAGTAGGTGCGAGATTGATGTTCTCAGATTGTAATCGAGATCAGTGACCTAGATGACACCTAAACGAAGGATTTGAATGCAAAACTGATATGAAATATGAATGCAATTAATCTATTTTTTTGGTATTTTCTATGCAATAATAATGAAAAATTGATATGAATCTATGCTAATATGGAAATTGATCTAACAATGATATGAATCTATGCTAAATGATATGTAATGCTCAAAATTAGAAAGATCTCACAATAGCTTGGATTTGCAAAGATAATTCTTCAGACTCCAATTCGACAGTGTGAGAATGCAAATTCGTGGATGAAAATTTGAAAGATGAATTATGAAGCGCTGAGCCTTCTTTTATATAAATCCAGGGCTTTGGAGGTGCATGGAAAAAAGCCATAAATCACTCAGATTAACTCAGCTTGATTTTTGAGTTATCTAATAATAAAGATAATTTAATTCACAAAAACATGCAAATCATGCAAAAATAGCTTTTTAACTCAAATTAGAGTTTAGATCAGCTTTTTGAACTCCACAAGGATGTTGAGTTCTAAAAAGTCAACACTTTGCATTGATTTTCTAATTTGGATTTTAACTATTTCTTTTGAATGTGCATAATAATTATGAATTAATTAAATAAATAAAGTGATTTATGCTCAACTTAATTGATTTATGGGTTAATAAATTATTTAATCAAACATTTTATTCAAAAATAATATTATTAAAAATTGACAACTTGCTTTAATTAATTAAATAAGAATTTAATCAATTAATGATAGGAATTTTGATTTATTGTCAAAATTAAATAATAATAATTAGGAATAAATATAATTAAATTCAATTAAATAATTAAGTGGCAGTATTAAATCCAATTAATTAAATATGAAAATATTCAATTAATTAAACTTAGGATAAATGGGATTTATCGCCAAATAATCATTAAATTAAAGATAATTATGATGATTAGGAATATTACTAGGAATATTCCTCGATGCAGAATTTAAGATAATCAATTAGGATTCGATGATGTTTAGATGTGCCTTAGATTAGGACTTTGATGTCGATTTCATTTGAATTGTTGATATAGGAGATTAATGAACTTATAGCCCATTTTTGGGGTGATACAGTCTTCACTATCAGAAAAAACTTCTTGATGACAAAGGGCCTGATTGTGTCTCTTTACATTTACATCTGCCTCTTCATCAAAATCAGAATCTTCTTCATATGCTAGATATGAAGAAGCCATGTTGCATCCAACATCATCTTGATCTTCTTCTTGATCTATCTCCTCATTGCCACAATCTTGATTTGCAGCCATAGATTGTGCAACCACACAATGCTCTGAAGAATGAGGGGACTGGCATGCAACACACCAAGGTATGTCCTCCATGACATTTATTGAAGCCTTTTGTAGAGGGTCAGGGACAACTCTATCATTTTTTCCTCTTACATTAGGGACAATAGGCTTGCCATCCTTCCATTGTGTGTTGTAGGGGTAGTTCTGCAATCTATTCTGCTTATTGAAATTGTTGTTGAACTGAGGCCTCTCATTGGTAGGAGCACTGATGTTTCTATTTTTAGATTCCTTCAAATCCTTCAATGCATTAAGCACCTTATCCAATTTATCTTCTCCTTGAATCCTAGCTCCAACATTCTTATCATTTTCCTTTTTGTATTTCTTGTCCCCAAACAACTTAGGGTCATCTCTCTTTCCCCCCAATTTTCTTGATATTTTCATATTGTTCTCAATATTGACAGCAATCCTAAAAGCATCCCTAAGAGTTCTTGGTACTTTTTCCCTCAACAAATATCCCATCTTTCCATCAAATGCATTGAAGTATGTGGTCAAACAAACATTGTCATCTAACCGCATAACTTGGAACAACTTATGCATACCCTTCTGAAATCTCATGTTGAATTTAGCTGCAGTCTCATTCTGATTTTTCCTTATGGTATTGAATTCATTCAACATGAAACTAGCATTAGGCCTATCACCATACTACTCTTTAAAAAATCTCTCAAAAGAATCCCAAGTATCAATACATTTATCAGGAAGTCTCTTAAACCAATCTCTAGCATCCTCCATTAGAGATTGAACAAATAATTTCATGACCACATCCTCATGCTCTACCTCATAATCATTAAGCATATCAACAAATAACCTAAGATGCTCCTCACAACTAATAGCATTATTACCAGCAAACTTAGGTACCTTATCTCTAATATCATTTGGAAAAGCATTTGGGTAGCCAGGAATTCCATCAAAACTAATTTTCCTATAGCCTTCTAATTGCATAGGTCTTCTTTGAAAACTTGAACTAGTGTTAACCCTAGGATCAACATTAGCATCTACATTTATTTGTGCATTTGACTGCTACCTACGATCAGCACCTATCCTACTAGATGAAGAAGGAATTGAACTAGTAGCATTACTAAGTGGAATAGTAGTAGGCATAGATGGCATACCTAGTTCAGTAGCAGATGGGCCAAGAGCATTAGCTGATGAAGCCTTCAAGAACTAGATCTTTTTTCTTTTTTCTACAATGGAAGCTTCAATTTCAGCCTTCTCTAATTCTCTTGCAAGGTCCTCATCTTCTTTTCTTCTTCTTTCTATTTCTGTGTCCTAATTTGTATTGGGTGGTGGGACCCCCGGTATTGTCAATGATCTTCTTGTTTGATGTCCCACCATCTTCTGCTTTCCTTTCTCACCAGTGGCAACAATAGGCTTAGTGATCTCACACCCATCTTTATCTTTAGGCAAAGGAACATAACTTTGCACTTGTCTAACCACAGGGCCCTCCTTCCTGATCTTGCAGTAAGCACTCTTGCTCACTCCTCAAGGCATCAAGATCACCAAAGACATCATGCTACAAAGTTTTAGGAGTAGAAGCAAGCATCTTGATTCTCTCCTTCATTTCATTAATTTTTCTAAGGAGAGACTATCTTTCTATCAGAGCATTCACCTTTTCAGCCTCTCTCTCCTCTTGTAACCTCTTATGTATGGCATCCTGCTTTGCCAACTGTAACCTTAATGCATTTAAATCATTAGGATCTACCATAATGTCATCAGAACCTGATGACACATCCATATCAGAAAGATTTTGATATGGGAAGTGCACTTGCCTTGGTCTCATGGGTTCTCTTCTGAAACTATCCTCATCAAGATCTAAATCAATCTCCAAACCCATCTCTCTAGCTTGTTCATCTTGACCTGTAGGCAATGGACCCTTGTCCTGAAATACAACTTCTGGGGTATCATAAAATCTATCTTCAGAGTGACCACTATCTGATCTAGAAACTTTTTCCTATGAACCTTCCTCACTTGAGGATACATGTGGTGCTCCACCTCTAATACTTCTTTGTTCTCTGATGGGAGCACTAGTAGACTCACCATTCCTTCTAATCCAACTCTTCTTCTCCTGTCTAGGCAATTGCTCCAGAGTGACCTCCGGATTCTTTCTGACAAAAGACCTAGTATTCCTCCTCTTGTCCATGATTTACAATATATAGCAATTTTTTTCTAAACTTTTGAGTCGCCACCCACCTAGATAGAAAATCTTTACTTGAAATACAATAGGAAAACAAGAATGCACTTAACAAACTTTATATCTATCTGGTCAACAAAAGATTTTGACTTTACAATGTAGTCCCAACCAGAAGTCCTAACAGATATACTGCTTCATTGTTGTTCTCCCCAGTGGAGTCACCATTTTGTTGGTTGTGGATTATTCCCTTTGATCTTCAACTTGTAGATTTATACTTTGATGGATAATTTTTAATAAAACTTTGACTCTATCACCACTCCAAAGTCCACAAGGAAGAGGGCCAACTGACAAGGATCAACAGAGATCCTCCTACACTTTGAGCCTCAATGCTCAGGCAGGTGTACCCTTGATTCACTTCTGAAAAGGAATCACTGAATGCTATAAAACTATATACTCTTCATTAACTGCTTTAAGATTTTATCATTTGAATGTTTATGTGTATGGTTGACAATAATGAAATGCCTCTAGAGGATGGACCAATGCTTTAACCTAAGGAAAAGAGTCACCCAGTTACATACATCAACTGAATACCTTAATTCAAACACAATTGAATCCAGGATAAGTGCTTTGCCTATTACCCCTCCCTCAGACACAAGGACATCAGATTCCTGCTTGGTTACAAACTCACTGAACCCACCCAAAAGACTTTAATCCTAACTTTGTTAGGAACTTAGAGATGACTTCACAATACTCTTTGTTTACCATATGCTAACACACTTTGTGACATTAACATATATAAGCTTAGAACCGAAACAAGAAGACATACACAAATGCAAGATTGGAACTCAATAGTATTTTCATTAATATATTCAGAATCAATACACAATCAGAACAACACAAGGGTAGGAAAAGATATAAAACCCAACTCCTCTATTAGTAAAAGACCATGGACAACCAGCCTGGGACCAAAGAAAGTTTGGAACCCCTACTCAGTCAAAATTCTACAACTTATACTCCCTAGTCATCTTGGAATTCTCAAAGAGAATGCAACAAGCTATGGATGACTTAGGGTTAGGGTTTCAACCACCCAACCAACTGGAAATGGTCATAAAGTTATTACATGGGTGGAAACCCAGGCAACCAGGAGAAAGAAAATCCTGGAATGATCCTCAATCATGAAAAATTCTCTGTGAAGGTACTGAGAACCACAAAAATACTCAAAATGTCAACCCTGCTACATGCCTCGAGCATAAAACCGCACAGTACAAACCCTGCAGACAATCACTCAACACCCTGGACCACACTGCAATAGAAAGTGCCACCAAACCAATTGAAATCAGTTGTTAAAACCATAAATCTTGGTACTTCCTGTCACTGGAAACCCTTTGCAAATTCAAATTTGAAAAATAATGGCTACTTTATGGTGCTTGCAGCAAATCAGCAGTTAAAATTTAAATCTCCATGAACTTTAAGTCGTGACCGTCTGATCTTTCTTTTCACTATCTTTATGACTTATCTCTTAAAAGGGCCCCAGTCAAAGTTAGCAAACTGGCGACAGAGGTTTTTGCTAGTTTACAGAACACTTTTTACTTCTGCCAAATGATTTAGCAATTACACAACCTTGTTCGCTAAATCACTAAGACTTTTAGAACATCACCATTTTATCATGCGAATGAGTGAACCCTTTGAAAATTTATCAGGCTGCTAAACATTTTGTCAGGACCGCTATACCTTTAGACCAAAACCTAGGCCCGCTTACAAGACAATCAACAATTATTTGAAGTTCACATACCCATTTGAGATTCTATCAGATTACACACCCACTGTTAGATCGGGAATCTCTGCCCATCTCTAACAACCATCTAACAGGAAACAAAATCAACGGCCGTCATAAGATCTTAAGCCTCTGACAAAACCCATAAGATTATACATCATTTGTCGATTCTCTGACAGGACCAGGATGCACTGACACATCTAGAAACCAGGTCCCATTGATAGGATTCCACCTCATACTACGTGGACCAATAAAAAACCTCCAAATCAACTCCACCTGACACTGGGACCACCACCAAAGATACGTTTGAGACAAATGAGATCAACGGCTGGCGTAAGATCTCAAGCCTATGACAGATTCCATGAGAACTTATGCCCGTCGTTGGATGGATTACAAATGTCAGGACCCTCTAACCCATCAAAAAATTAGGTCCCATTGACACATGCTGAGTAAGATTCAAAATCAACAGATGGCACATGATCTCAAGTGGGAAGAATATTCCTTAAGATCATGCACTGACCATAGATTGAAAAGCCTTCATTGTAGGCCCCACTGACAGGATCCCTCTCAGTAACACACTGACCAATGAAATAACGCCAAGTGTGCCAACATGGTAGTGCACCCACTTGAAAAGAAAGACTACATCATCTGGAAAAATCAATGATCGGCATAAGATCTCAAGTGTCTGACACAGTCTATGAGAACTTATGCTAACTGTCGGATGGAAATGTTGTCAGAAGATCGGGCCCAGAAAACACTAAGGCCGAAACATAGGAAAAATTAAAGCTCAGGACTTAGGAAAATTTAAAACCACTGGGCGCTGGGAACTTAGGAATGATTAACTGGTGACTTTGGAAATATTTAAAGGGGACCCGCCAACACATGGAACCTAACTGCGAACACAGTAAAGTTGGTCATTTTAAATGACACATGCAAAATATAAGGTTTTAAGTGACCCGCGAAAAGGTAACACAAAAATAAAATAGGGCCAGGGCAATTTTAAATTTAAGGACCCAATGGCTAGATTTTTAAAAATTTTTTGCCAAGGGTTTATGCCAGAGACATGAAAAACATTATAGAGACCAGGGGAAGAGAGCTAGAGCCATGAAATTTTTGGCACGTGCTAACACAAGGCCCCATATAAAATGACACCACTGCAGCATGTAGAGATTGTTAAACAATTTGATGAATTATTGGAAAGAGGACTCATTCAAAAGAGTCTCAATCCATGTGTAGTGCCATCAGTCTTAGCCCCTAAAAAGGATGGCAAATGGAGGTTGTGTACTGACAGCAGGGCCCTCAATAAGATCACCATAAGATATAGATTCCCCATGCCTAGGATTGAGGATCTATTGGATCAACTAGGAGGTTCTTGCTACTTCACCAAGATAGACTTAAGTCTGGATACCATCAAATCAGGATCAAACTAGGGGATGAATGGAAAATAGCATTCAAGACTACTGAAGGTTTGTTTGAATGGTTAGTAATTCCCTTTGGCTTAAGCAATGCCCCTAGTAATTTTATGAGGCTTATGAATGAGATATTCATTGATTTTATTGGCAAATTTGTTGTTGTTTACCTTGATGACATAGTAATATTCAGTCATAGCAAGGAGGACCATCTTGATCATGTGGAACAAGTACTAAGAAGACTTCATCAACACAAGTTGGTAATCAACTTGGAAAAGTGCATGTTTATGAAGAAGGAACTTATGTTCCTAGGATTTGTGATCTCACAAGGTACCCTCAAGATGGACCCTAAGAAGGTAGAAGAAATCATCAACTAGCCTCCACCAAAGAACCAAGGTGATGTAAGAAGCTTCCATGGACTTGCCACTTTCTATAGAAAGTTTATCAAAAACTTCAGTGATGTTTGTGCACCGATGCTTGACACCATTAAAGGTGGAAAGAAGACTAAGTTTTATTGGACAAAGGAAGCAAATGATGCATTTCAATACTTGAAGAACAGGGTTTCCCAATATCCTATATTGGTCCTACCTAATTTCAACAAAGTCTTCACTATGGAGATGGATGCAAGCAACTTGACTATAGGTGCAGTCCTAAGTCAGGGAGGTAAGGTACTTGCCTTTTTCTCAGACACACTAAATGAGGCCAAAAGAAAATACTCTACATATGACCTATAAGTCTATGCCATGGTCCAAGCCCTCAAGAAATGGAGGCACTATTTAATCCCAAAGGAATTTTTGGTATACACTGACAATCATGCATTAAGTTTCCTCAATTCATAGGAAAAACTTTCTGTCAGATATCTAAAGTGGGTAGAATAGTTGTAGGCCTACACCTTCAACATCAAGCATAAAAAGGGTGTAAAAAACAAAGTTGTTGATGCCCTTAGCAGGAGGGTTGGTCTAGTTGAAGAAATACAACTACAAAGTGTGGGAATTGAGTCCCTCAAACACCTGTACCCTGATGACCCTGAATTTGTAGAGATATATCAAATTTGCACAAAGATGGTTGGAAGATACCATACTGAATTTTCTTAATATCTTATTTAAAATGGACTCCTGTTCAAAGGAGGTCAACTATGCATCCCAAAATGTTCAATGAGGAAAAATATAATAAGGGAGAAGCACTGTGGTGGCCTTGGAGGTCACTTTGGCATTGATAAGACAACATACATGGTGAGGAGAAGTTATTTTTGGCCTAAGATGAACAATGATGTTAAGAAGTTCATAGAAACTTGCACCATCTGTCAGCAAGCTAAAGGTGTGTCAACAAATCAAGGGCTATATCAACCCTTACCAATTCCTTCTAGACCATGGGAGTCCATCTCAATGGATTTTGTAATGGGGTTGCCTAAGACAAAGCAAGGCTTTGACATTTTTTTTGTAATAGTGGATAGGTTTAGTAAAATGGTCCATTTTGTACCATGTAAAAGCACAAATGATGCTTCTCACATTGCACATCTTTTCTTCAAAGAAGTAGTTAGGATCCATGGCCTACCCCAAACAATTGTATCTGATAGGGATGTGAAATTTCAAGGCCACTTTTGGAGGACACTCTTCAAGAAACTAGGGACTAAACTAACCTATAGCTCTGCCTATCACCCACAAACAGATGGATAGACTGAGGTAGTAAATAGATCCTTAGGAAATCTCCTAAGATGCCTAACTAGATAATATTCTCAGAGTTGGGACACACTTCTACCCCAGGCAAAGTTTTCATTTAATGACTCCATGAATAGATCAACCGAAAAAAATCCATTTCAAGCAATATATGGCCTTCATCCCAAAGGCCCATTGGACCTGATAGAACTACCATCTGACTTCAAAGTCAGTGTTCAAGGCCAATAACTAGAAAAACTCATCACAAAGGTGTAGCATGAGGTCAAATAAGCACTACAAAGATCCAGTCTGAAATACAAGGAACACACTGATAAGAGAAGAAGGGAAATCCACTTCAAAGTGGGAGACAAGGTATGGGCATTTCTGAGGAAAGACAGACTACCTAAGGGTAGATACTCTAAACTTCATATGAAGAAAGTAGGACCATGTAGTATACTCAAAAAAATGGGTGAGAATGCCTATGAGATCTCTCTTCCCCTAGCCTTGCAAATCTCTCCAATATTCAATGTTGCAGACCTCACCCTCTACAAAGCTACAACATGTTCAACAAATGAGCAAGGTGAGGAGACAGATGTCAATGATGAAGACTGTGTCACTAATATTCCTCAAATAAAACTAGTGGAGTTGGAAGAAATATTGGACACCAAGTTGCTAAAGCAAACCAGAACCAAGTAGTACATGCAGTACTTAGTCAAATGGAAAGGACTCCCCAACATAAATGCAACTTGGCTAACTGAAGACTAGATCAAGCAACATGGGACTTCGGTGGAATAGTTAACCTCAAGTAGGAACTTGAGTTTTAAACTATTAGAATTTAATCTTTCCTTGGTAAATTATGTATTTAAAGGATAAACCAAGGTATCCTATTATATTCGTCCTCTAGTCCAAGTGGGAGTACATGTCATATTTATAATTTTTTTTATTAAGAAAAATAGATATTCCTCCTTATGAGGAATCCTACACTTGTCTCACACACTAGTGAAATGTGGCATACATAGAAATGGGAGTTACAAGTAACTCCTTTCTCACATCTCTATTAAAAGAGATGGCTCTCCTCTCCTCACACTAGATTCTTCTTCTTCTTGAACATTGTATGAGCTAAGCTCTCACTCTATCTCTCTCTCTCTCATTCTTAAGCATTTTTTTCCACTTTCATTATATCACGGGGTTTTTTTTATGCTTTTCCCCCATCAAAATATTGTCTCCTTGTTGCTTCTTTCTTTGGTGAATGCTCCTAGAGTTGTGATTATTCATGGTAAATCTCCTTATTCCTAGCTCAAAGCGTTAAACAATTTCCTATCTCTCTATTTTGATTATTATTTTAACATGGTATCAGAGCAGGTTGGTTTAATCCATTATTGAGTGTATAGGTGAAGGAGCTACCATATCTTGGAGTACTCCAATATCAGAGACTCTTGAGAGAGTTTATTGCTAGTATATATTTTTTTTGACTAATTTGATTAAGAGAGAAAAAAAAATTTTAAAAATTGGGTTTGGCTGGTTTACCGCCAAACCTAGTTTATCTATTAGATACATTATTGATTTATTTTGTGCAGGTTTGGATACATTATTGATAAAGAAAATAATACAAATTTAAATTTATCAAAATCTTTATATTATCATATTAAATTTTGTTTTTAATATTATAATTCTAATTTCTAATCATTGCATTTTGCATGCATGCATTTTTTTTTTCTAAAAAATTTCTTATAGTTGCTATTTTAATAGATTCTCATCATTTGTAGCTCTTGCATGTTTAAGTGTTTTAAGGTTTTTTTTCTTGTGCAGAGAACTTTTACACACGAGCTTCAAAGTTTTTTTCTTGTATTTCACTCTCGATAACTTTAATATGATTCTTATCTGGATTGGATGTGTTAATTCATGATGAAGAAGCAAAAGAGGTGTGGCTCATTAAGAATCAATGGATTCCACTTGCTAATTTGCTGCCTGGAATAGCTTGGAACATAACTCCCATTATTATTATTATCTTTGCTTCCTGCTTGATTAACTCTTTCCTCTGTTTGATTGCATCGGCGGCTAGGAAAATCTTGTTATGCTTGCTAGGTTTAATATATTTCGTTTATTATTGAGAGTGCTCTATTTCTATATGCAAACTACTTCCATAACTATCACTACATAGATAGCGCTAATAGTTATTTGTTTATTCTTAGTTTTAGTTAACGGTTCTTTATTCTTTCTTATATTCTTTGTGCTTTTTCAATCTTCTAAATATCGGTTGCATGCTGTCACAGAATAGTGTATCGCAACAGCATTATTAGTATCTTTATTAGATTCAGTAGTTTATTAGCTTTCATTGTTTTCTTAGCATTCTCGGTTTGATTTAAGGTTGATATAATTTTCTTTTCATTGAAAAGAAGTTAGAATCATATTAAATTGCTCTCATTTATGTGCATCATTTTAATTGAATCAAACGGGCTTCATTAGATGTAGCTCTCTCTCTCATTATATTAATTTTTTTTCTAGGTTCATCTCTATTCATTTAAGTTAGTTTAATCTGATTTCTCTTCTTTATCTCATCTATTTTGTAGGTTTGTGTTGTTTTATTATTAGGTTATTTAGTTTTCTTTCTCTTTTCTCAAGAGATTCTTATGTTATCTGTTAATCAATAACAGCTTAACCGAGATCTGTTTTCTCCTTTGTATTCTTAGTTTCTATTTTACCTCAAGTTGAATTTTTTTTCCTTGCATGCCTCCTTGGTGTAAGCTTTTATAGCTTTTTGTTTTTGCATGCAAGTGTCTATAGTTTGATCTAAGTTTCTTTTCTGAGTTTTGTTAAAGTTTTATTTTTTTATCTCTAGTTTAGATATTTTTTACTTTTATCTCCATTTTTAACCATGACTACCCTGATGCCAGAATAAAGTTAACTAGTAAAAATTATCATGCATGGAAAACACACATGACCTTCATCTTTAGATTTAGACATATTTTAGATATTGCAACTAATTTCAGTTCAAAACCCGCAGCCTCTGCTCCTCAAGTTGACCAAACTGCTTGGCAAGCTAAAAATGAGGAAGCACTTGGTTTAATCGGGATCTCCTTAAGTCCTAAATTGTATGTCTTAATTTCTACTTGTACAAAAGCCCATCAGGCTTGGGACATCTTGAAAAATACCTATGATAGTGCAAATGAGACTCAAAAAATCCAGCTTCAAGACCAACTTGAAGACCTCAGGTATACCGATTTCAACTCTGTTGATGATTTCTTGCTCAAGTTTGATTCAATTAAAGTTTTACTAACTAGTTTACAAGTCCCTCTTTCTGATTTAAGGATAATCCACATAATTATTCGTAAATGTTTACCTAGATAGTTCCAATAGCTCATTACCAATATTTACTCTCAATTAGCTATTCCTTCTTTAGCATCTCAACTAACTTATGTTATCTTTCAAAATATGTTGTGTCAAGAAGAAGAAAAGTTAATTCAAGTTGGCATACTTAAAACTCATGAACATGCATATGTCTCTCAAAGTCACAATAATAATAGATATTCTAACACTAATCAAAATAACCAAAACTATCAAAGATCTAACAATACTAATAATTCAAATAATAACTCAGGCCAACAATTTAATGATCATTACAATTCTAGGCTTTATAATAACTATCATAATAATAATCAATAAAATAGGTCACATTGCACCTATTGCAGTAAAAATGGTCACTTAATACATAACCGTTTTAAGAAACAAAAGGATGATTAACATAATTCTCAAAACTACTCAAATGGAAAACCTAATGGAAATCAATCTCGTTCTACTTTTACTGTCTATTTTAATGCTTCTAAACCACTTGAATGGATTGTTGATAGTGGTGCATCTCAACATGTTACATCTCATAAGGAAGTCTTTGATTCTTTGCGACCTGATTCTATGAATATTCTTGTTTCTTTAGCTGATAATCATTGCTGTCAAGCTGAAGGAACTGGTAATGTTTCTATTCCAAATGGTAAATTACATGATGTGCTTTATGTTCCTAATTTGAAAGCTAACCTTATTTCTGTTCCTCAATTATGTCAAGATTATAAGGTTGAGTTACATAAAAATAATTTCCATATCATTGATCCCAATACTGATCAGATAGTTGTTGATAATAAATTGGATGATGATAATCTCTTTAAATTTTATCAATTTGTCTCTCCTAGATATTCATTACTCACTACTGTTGATTTTCACATTTGGCATGAAAGGCTAGAAAATTTAAATTATGATTATATCTCATTAATGCAAAAAGAAAATATGGTCGATGGGCTACCTAAGTTTACTACTTCTAAGTTTGATTGCAATGGATGTATGAGTGGTAAAATGCATAGAGAATCGTTTCCCCATAAATCATCTTGGAGAGCTAATAATAAGTTAGTTCTCATTCATAGTGATCTTTTAGGACCTAAGAAAAATACTTCTCTTTCAGGCTCTAAATATGCTTTGACCTTTGTTGATGATTATTCTCATAGAACTTGGATTTATTTCTTACATAGTAAAGATCAAGTCCTTGATATTTTTGCTGAATTTCATGTTTTTGTAGAAAGACAAAGTGGTTGTAAAATTCAGATTCTTAGGACTGATAATGGTATTGAATATGTTAATCATGCTTTCCATTCTTATTTAAGATCTTTTGGTATCAAACATGAGCTTACCATTCCTTATACAGGAGAACAGAATGGTGTGGCAGAACGGAAGCATAGAACAATAGTAGAAATGGGTAGATGTTTTTTACATGCTAGAAATATGGATTATAAATTTTGGGTTGAAGCCATGGCATGTGGCACCTATATTCTTAATAGAACTCCTACTAAGGCCCTACCAAATAAAACTCCTGAAGAAGTTTGGTCAGGAAGAAAACCCAATTTGTCTCATTTACGGATTTTTGGTTCCACTACTTATGTTCACACACCTAAATAGAAAAGGAAAAAGTTAGATCCTAAATCCTCACCTCATATATTTGTTGGCTATTCTAAGAACACTAAAGTTTATAGAGTTTATGATCCTCTTACTAATAAAGTTCACATAGCTAGAGATGTTTGCATTGTTGAAAATGGTGTCCATGACTATTCTCAGATTTTAGATTCTGATTTTAGTCATAGAAACATAGTTCTTGTGGAGGACCAACCTCCATCTCTCAACCCTACTCCTAAAATTTTTTCTCCTAATGTTTCTATTCCTTCTGTTTCTGCTCCTAACTCTAAAGATAATACTATGGATAATGATGAACATAAAGATAGTAATGATAATCCTTCTAATGATTTTGTTCCTTCTAGTAGTAGCAATGATGATGATGATGATTATATTAATTCTAGGAGAAATCCTAAATGGTTTAAAGATTTACTTAATGAAGGTGATGATTACATTGCTAGAATGGGTGGACTTAAACCTATAAGGATAAACTACTACAATTATGCTCTTATGACTTCTCTCTCTAAATATAATGATCCTCAAACCTTTGATCAAGCTAAAAATAAACCTCATTGGAAAACTACTATGCAAGAAGACTATGACTCTTTGATTTCTAATAACACTTGGCATCTTGTTCCTTTACCTCATGGTAGAAATCTAGTTTCCTGTATATGGTTATATAAAACTAAGTTAAATTCCAATAATGAAATTAGTAAATTTAAGGCTAGATTAGTTGCACGTGGTTTTTCTCAAGTTGAAGGAATAGACTATAATGAAACCTTTGCTCCTGTTGCTAAAATGCCTACAATTAAAATTGTTCTTGCTTTAGCTGCAAATATGAATTGGCCTATTCACCAAATGGATGTTAAAAGTGCTTTCTTGAATGGTGATTTGCATGAATAAATATACATGTCTCAACCCCCTAGTTTTATTCAACAAGGTAATGAACATTTAGTATGTAAACTCAAGAATTCTATTTATAGTTTAAAACAATATCCTAGAGAGTGGTATTCCAAAATTAATGCTTTCTTTATTTCTCAAGGTTTTGAAAGAAGTCAAAATGATCCTAACTTGTATATCAAGCATAGTGAAGATGACATTATTATTATCATTTTGTATGTTGATGATTTGATTCTTACTTCTAGTTCTAACCAGTTAATTTCTGATATTAAGTTCCAACTCAACCAAAAATTTCAAATGACAGATTTAGGTTTTTAACATTATTTCTTAGGAATAAAAATTTGGCAAACCCCTAAGGGTATTTTTATCTCTCAAAGTAAATATGCTAAAGATCTCCTAGATAGATTTCATATGAATGATGCTAATATTGTTTCAATTCCATGTGATTTAGGAACTAAGTTAATGATAGATATGAAATCTCCTTTCATAGATGCTACTCCTTATAGAGAACTTGCAGGTAGTTTAATTTATCTAACCCTCACTAGACCTGATTTATCTTTTAGTGTTGGTTTAGTTTCAAGATTCATTTTCAAACCTCAACAAACTCATTTTAAAATTGCTAAAATAATATTACGTTACATTAAAGGTACTATTAACTTAGGATTATTTTATGATGCAAATTCTGATTTCTCTTTAAAAGGCTTTACTAATTCAGACCTAGGTGGAGACCCCAATGATGGAAAATCTACTTTTGGGTATTGTTTTTCTCTTGGTTTAGGTTCTATATCTTGGAAAAGTAAAAAAGAACAATTTGTATCTCTATGTTCTACCGAAGCTGAATATAAAAGTTGTACTCATGCCTCTAAAGAAGCTCTATGACTTAATAGAATACTTGAAGATTTGGATCTACCTCAACAAGAACCTAAACCATTGTATTGTGACAATCAAAGTGCAATAGCCTTGGCAAAGAATCCAGTTTACCATGAAAAGTCAAAGCACATTTCTCTCCACCACCACTTCATTAGAGAGCATATTGTAGAAAAGAAAGTTTCCCTCTTCCATTGCAAAGGTGAAGATCAAGTTGCAGTTATTTTGACAAAACCTCTTTCTAGGGAGAAATTTGAATTTCATTGTAACAATTTGGGTTTGATACCCCTTGATGTAATTACCCCAAGTAAAGATTAAAGCAGGGTGTTAGAATTTAAAATTTCCTTGGTAAATTATGTATTTAAAAGATAAACCAAGGTATCCTATTGTATTCATCCTCTAGTCCAAGTGGGAGGACATGTCATATTTGTAATTTCCTTTATTAAGGAAAATAGATATTCCTCCTTATGAGGAATCCTACACTTGTCTCACACACTAGTGAAATGTGGTATACATAGAAATGAGAGTTACAAGTAACTCCTTTCTCACATCTCTATTAAAGAGATGACTCTCCTTCTATCCTCACACTAGATTCTTCTTCTTCTTGAACATTGTATGAGTTAAGCTCTCACTCTATCGCTCTCTCTTGTTCTTAGGCATTTTTTGCCACTTTCATTATATCATGGGTTTTTTTTTATGCTTTTCCCCCATCAAAATATTGTCTCCTTGTTGCTTCTTTCTTTGGTGAATGCTCCTAGAGTTGTGATTATTCATGGTAAATATCTTTATTCCTAGCTCAAATCATTAAACAATTTTTTGTCTCTCTATTTTGGTTATTATTTTAACATAAAATAAAGGAGAGTATGGCATAGGAGAACCCACAATAAACTTAAAAAATAATGTTCATCAAATTCCTAAGAACATCTAGTTTAGGTTAGATCTACTATTTAGGCATCTAGACCAAATTGTAAGACCTAGTTCCAAGATTGGCATAACTATAAGCCCTTGGTCAACTATGGTCAAAAGATCTAGAATCTTAGGATTTTTTCTATTTTCATGTTTTTAATGGTTTGGATCCATGTTGGATCATTAAATTAGGTCTGGACCAATTTTGGTCACCTAGAATGCAAAAATTGCAAAAATATTGTAAAAGTTGCTTAGCAACTTTGACAACTTTTGCCAAATGTTGTAAAAAAAGCCCCCAATGGTCATATGGTTTTAAATTCAGTTGTAAATAATGGGGGAAGCTTTCATAAGCCCTTTCAAGTGGGTGGAAGGTAACAACATGTAATTGGGAAATTTGAATCAATAAAAATATAAACATTTCTTTGCAATTCCTGAAGAAAACTGGAGTGTATGGATTGGTACGGATAGGAGGGCATGAATCCTTGAAACCAAAAGTTTTCTCCTTGAATCTACTTTCATATGAAATTGGTTTTATGTTGTGATCAATCCTAGTTTGGAAGTTATCAACCTTCTTGTGTGATTGCCTAGATTGAAGGCCTAAAACTGAGGGTTCCAATAGGGCTTGAGTGTTTGGTCTGATTCCACCATGGGAAGTTGATGCCCCTTGGTGGAATTAAATATTTGTAAATTTATTTTCACATTTTACAGGTTAGATGTGGACACTTGCAGGGAAGTGGATTTGTCGTAATGCCCTAGGTGTACATCTCTATGTGTGCACCAGTCAGTGACTTAGAACAATCATCATAACTCCCCTTTGGGGATTCACCAAGACCCTAAAATATTGATTTTGAGTCCTTTTATATGCCCTCACATACTTCCATAATTGGTTTGTGTATTGTCTTGGAGGAAAGAGCACTTGTAGTGCAATTTCTGACCTAATTAGGCCTATTAACCCGGTCTAGTGTAGTTGTTTCAACATTCTCAATTTAGCTTCACATATTGGTTTTTGGATATGATCCCTAAAGCCCAAAAGGGTGTCAGAATATCCAACCTATTCCATATCTCATGTGGAAGAATTTTGACCTATGTGTTGGATACAATTGTCTGAAGGAGATTGTTGGATTAATTGTGTGTTGTCTTTGATGTCACACAAATGTCATATCATTTACCAAGCTCAGTCAGTCAGCAAAGTAGTTCCCATCATTTACCAAGCTCAGTCAGTCTGCAGGTGGTTTTTAGTATCTACCAAGATATTTTAGGCGTCAAAGAAAAGTATGGCAGAAAACAGTGATAACTGAGCTTCCATGGTTATCAAAGGAAAGTTAATGTTTACCGAGTTCACTTGGTCTCCAAAGGATGTTGCAGAATTCACAGTGCTTACCGAGTTCTCTCAATCACCAAAGGAAATCTCTTCAGATTAGTGTCTACCGAGCAAGGTCAGCCTAGTGAAGGATTTTGTTATTTTGAGAAATAAAGTTTGCTTATTCCAACCGACTATTGTAATGATTAGTAATGTTATTAGTGCCGACTTGACAATCTGAATGGACAATCCGAAGGGTATATATAGAAGGTCAAGTTGTGAATTAAAAAGTGTGCAAGTGGAAAAGAAGGAAAGTGTGAGTGAATTTTGAAGGATGATTAGATATCCTTAAAGAGCAGCAAAGATATATTTGATCAGGAAGGATCTAGTGAAGCAGAACAGAGATATGTAATCAGCAATTCAGTTGCATCATTATTCAGGTCACTTCATTGTTACTTTCTTACCATTGTAGCAGTGATTTCAAAATCTCCTAACTGAGTTGGTTTAACAACCATTTTGTAAATCCTCTAACAAGGTGACAGTTCTATTGAATTATTTCAAGACCTCTTACAAGGCCACTCCTAATAGGGTGATTAAATCCTCTAACAAGGTCACACCTAACAGTGTGTTTTGTAACCTTTAACCGGGTTGGCTCCTAACAGGGCTCACTTCAGAAGAGTGAAAAATAGTAACTAGTTACATTGGTGGTTTTTCCCATATTGGGTTTCCACATTAAATCTGGTGTCTCTTGTGTTCATGATACTTTCTTTATTCATGTATGTTAATCACTGATGAATGCTTAAGAACAGTTATAATTAATACTCACTGCAATAACCAAGTTTTCATTATAACAATAGTAAATGATTTAATGAAACATCTAAGGGATCTGTGGTAATATTTTTGTGGTTAACTGATTCACCCCCCCCCTCTCAATTACTCCATCTACATTTCCAACAATTGGTATCAGAGCTTTTGGTGCTTGCAGGAAGGGTTTCAAGGACCTAAGCTAAAGATCAGGATGTCTTACAAGAGAGAAATTCCAAGGCTTAACAGAGATAACTTTTCAGCATGGAAAGGTCTCATGAGACTTCATCTAGCTTCCATTGGTGATTCAGGATGAAAATATATTGATCAAGAATATATAGTTCCTACTGGCACATTAACTGTTGAAGACATTGCAGAGAAAAAGAACCATAACACCATGATGATAGACATTGCATCAACTCTTAGCTATGAAGAATTTGATGAGATCAAAGACTGCACAACTGCTTATGAAATGTGGAACAAGCTGAAGAAAATTTATGGTGGTGATGACAATGTGAAGAGAGCCAAAGAAGAAAGCCTAAGAGGACAGTTTGATCAGATGAAGATGAAAGAAGATGAAAACATTGCAAAATATGTTGAAAGGATCAAGGTGAGTGTTAGTGCAATCAGAGTTTCTGGAGGAAAAATTGATGATGAAACTATTATAAGTAAGGTTCTTAGAACATTGCTTCCTATCTATGCAATAAGAGTATCTGCTATTCAAGAAAGAAGATGTGAACAAAATCACAATATAACTTTGGATGCCTTAGTTGGAAGATTGATAGCTTTTGAATTAGATAACTATGACAACTATGTTCCAACTTCTAAAAATATTGAATCAGCATTTGAGGCCAAACTTTCACTTAAGAAGGGCAAGAAAATCCAATTAGAAAGTGAAGAAGAATAAGAGGAAAGCTCAGATGGTGATCTTGAAGTTATTGAAGCATTACTTGAAAAGAAATATACTAGAGGCAGAGGTAAATACAAAGGTAAAACTCCTTTAATCTATTTTTCATGTGAAGAAATTGGTCATATTGCAGCTAGGTGCCCAAACAAGCAAAGCAAGGATGAGAAGAAAGGTCACAAGTACAATGGAAAGAAGAATTTAAAGTCATTCAAGGATAAAGGTAAGAAAACATGTTTTTTGGCTAAGGATTTTGATGACAGTGAAGAAGAAATTGTCTTCATTGCTGTAAAAGATGAATCTGATGATGATGAAGATGAGATGGCACTTATCTCTCATATAAGAAAAGATGATACATGGATTATAGACAGTGGATGCTCAAATCATATGACTGGTGATAGAACAAAGTTTGAACACCTTGAAGACTATGATGGTGGTAATGTAAGGTTTGGAAACAATGAACCTTGTTGTATAAAAGGAAGAGGATGAATTTCTTTAACCAAAGAACTTATATGTGATAATGCATATTGGGTTAAAGGACTAAAGCATAATCTTCTAAGTGTAGCACAACTAATCAACATTGGATTCAAGGTTGAATTCATGAATGGAAAAGCAAGACTACTGGATGACAAAGGAAAATTGATTGGTTCAGGCAAACAAACCAAAGGTAACCTATTTTATCTTGATCTTGGTGAATGCTTATGTTTTATTGCTCAAATTGAAGAAAGTTGGTTATGGCACAAAATGTTATGTCATGTAAATTTTGATAATATGGTGAAAATAAGAAAATTCAAGAAAGTAAGAGGTATTCCTACTTTGAAGAAACCTGATGTTGGTCTATGCAAGAATTGTCAGATTGGTAAAATGGGAAATACTAGCTTTAAAACTAAAAACTATCAGTCTGAAGATATTTTGGATATTAAGCATACTGACTTATGTGGACCTATTGGAATTGAAAGCTATACTAGAGAAAAATTCTTTATTCTCTTTTTTGATGATTACTCTAGAATGATGACTGTTATGTATTTAAGAGAAAAATTAGAAGCAGTTGAGAAATTCAAATGGTATTTGGAAAGAGTAGAAAAGGAAATAGGGAAAAGAATGAAGTGCTTAAGATTAGACAAAGGTGGTGAATTCATCTCCCATGAATTCAATAATTTTTGCATTGAAAGATGAATCAAAAGACAGGTATCAGCCCCAAGAACTCCTGAGCAGAATGGAATAGCTGAAAGAAGGAACAGATCTATCATGGATTTTGCAAGGACTCTAATGATTGAAAAGAACATTGTTATGAAATACTGGAAGGAAGCTATTAGCACTGCAGTTCATACCTTGAACCGAGTACAGTTGAGGAAAGACACATTCAAAACTCCTTATGAGTTATGGTATGGCTATAAACCCAATGTAAGTTATTTGAAAGTATTTGGTAGTAAATGTTACATCTTAAAAGAATCTAGAAAAGGAAAAATTGATGTAAAAAGTGATGAAGGAATATTTTTGGGATATTCTTGCAAAAATAAAGCATATAGATGTCTGAATTTGTCTACTCACAAAATCATAGAAAGTGCACATGTGAAAGTTGATGAGTTTGCAGAAAAGAATGAAGAAGAAAGCAAAAAGGAACCAGAGGATTACAAAAGATTTGTTTACATTGAACCTGATACATCGCTAGACACATCTGTCAATAAGGAAACTACATCTACCAAGCCCAGTACAGTAACCGAGTCACAAGAAGAAGTTCAAACCGAGTCACAAGAAACTGAGTCTCAGCCTGAAGCTACCGAGCAAATATCTACCGAGCCCAATCAAACTGAACTTGAAGATGAAATTCAAGAAAATGATAATATAAATCATTCAAGAGGAAAGGAACCTATATTGGCCAAGTATGTCAGAAAGCATCATACACCAGATCAGATTATTGGAAACAAATCAGATGGTACTATGACAAGAAGTAAATTGAAAGGTACATGTTTACTTGCTGATTTTGAACCTAGAAATGTTAAAAATGCATTGGAAAATGAAAGTTGGATTGAGGCTATGATTGAAGAAATAGAACAAATAGAGAAAAACAAGACATGGACTCTTGTACCCAGGCCTAAAGACAAAAATGTAATTGGAACAAAATGGGTATTCAAAAACAAGCTAAATGAAGATGGTCAAGTATCTAGAAACAAAGCTAGATTAGTGTGTAAAGGGTATTCTCAAGAAGAAGGTATAGATTATGGAGAGACTTTTTCTCCTATTGCAAGATTAGAAGGTGTAAGAACTCTACTTGCATATGCAACACATAAAGGATTTAAGGTATATCAGATGGATGTAAAATCTGCATTTCTCAATGGTATTCTTGATGAAGAAGTCTACATTAAGCAACCTAAAGGTTTTGTTGATCCAGACAAAAAGGATATGGTCTGCAAGTTACACAAAGCATTGTATTGTCTGAAACAAGCCCCTAGAGCATGGTATGAAAGATTACATAACTATCTTAATCAGATTGATTTCAAAAGAGCTAATGATAACAATAGTTTATACATCAAAGAAGGACTAGATAATAGAATTGTTTTGGAAGAAATATTTGTGGATGATATTGTGTTTACAGGTAATGATGATCATTGCAAAGAATTTTCAGAGAAAATAAACAAAGAATTTGAAATGTCTATGTTTGGTCAGATAAAGTTTTTTGTTGGTCTTCAAATTCAGCAGAGCAAGAACGGTATCTACATTACTCAGTCTAAATACATCAAGGAAATACTTAAGAAGTTTGGTATGGAAGATGCAAAACCAATTGGTACACCCATGTGTACAGGACTAAAGCTTACAAAAGATGATGATTCAAAAGAAGTAGATCAGACCTTATACAAATCAATGATTGGAAAATTACAGTATGTAGTTCATACAAGGCCTGATATTGCCTTAGTAGTTGGTATTGTAGCAAGATTCTCAGCAAAACCCAGAGAAAATCATATGATGGCAATCAAAAGAATCTTGAGATACTTGAAAGGAACTAAAGATTATGACTTGTGGTATAAATTTGGAGGCAATCTAGACTTAAAAGTGTTTACTGATGCTGATTCGGCAGGAAACATTGATAATAGAAAGAGTACAAGTGGTGAAGCATTCTTTCTTGGCAAGAGGTTGGTATCTTGGACTAGTAAAAAGCAAAATTGCACATCCCAATCCATAGCAGAAGCAGAATATGTTGTTGTAGCAATAAGATGCTCTAATATTGTTTGGTTTAAATAGTTATTGGAAGGCATGAAGGTTGAGATCAAAGAACCAGTTGTTATATTTTGTGATAATACAAGTGCAATAAATATTTCAAAGAATCCAGTAATGCATTCCAAAACCAAGCACATTGCTATAAAATATCACTTTGTCAGAGAATTGGTCCAGGACAAGGAAATCAGATTGGAATATATTCATACAAAAGAACAAATTGTAGATATATTCACCAAGCCACTACCTAAGGATGCATTCTTGTATCTAAGAGGTAAGTTAGGGGTCATTCCCCTATCCGAGGCTCACTAAATGAAGTTTTAGTGATGCATCAACTAGAGCATATTAAAGATCAGTCAGTTGATGTAGCTTAGTCAAGGAATCATTACATATGAATCAGTACTCAAGGTACATTGCTATTCACCTGGTATGTGTTGTCTTTGACATGTGTTGTCAAAGAGGGAGAGTTTGCTGTCATACTTCAAGAAATTTCTTAAGATTTCTAAGAGGGAGAGTTTTCTTGGAGAGTTTTCAGTCAGAAAGAGAAGTTTGCTAACAGAGGGAGTTTTCATAGATGAGAATCAGAATGAAGCTAAGGATATGTTTCTTACTCTATGTTTTCTATGAAATTTCATTATGCTATGACATGTTGTGTTGCCATCAATGCCAAAGAGGGAGATTGTTGGATACAATTGTCTGAAGGAGATTATTGGATTAATTATGTGTTGTCTTTGATGTCGCACAAATGTCATATCATTTACCAAGCTTAGTCGGTCAGCAAAGCAGTTCCCATCATTTACCAAGCTCAGTCAGTCTGCAGGCGGTTTTTAGTATCTACCGAGATATTTCGGGCGTCAAAGAAAAGTATGGCAGAAAATAGTGTTAACCAAGCTTCCATGGTTATCAAAGGAAAGTTAGTGTTTACCGAGTTCACTTGGTCTCCAAAGGATGTTGTAGAATTCACAGTGCTTACCGAGTTCTCTCGGTCACCAAAGGAAATCTCTTCGGATTAGTGTTTACCGAGCAAGGTCGGCCCAGTGAAGGATTTTGTTATTTTGAGAAATAAAGTTTGTTTATTCCAGCTGACTATTGTAATGATGAGTAATGTTATTAGTGCCAACTTGACAATCTGAATGGACAATCCAAATGGTATATATAGAAGGTCAAGTTGTGAATTAAAAAGTGTGCAAGTGGAAAAGAAGGAAAGTGTGAGCGAATTTTGAAGGATGATTAGATATCCTTGAAGAGCAACAGAGATATATTTGATCAGGAAGGATCTAGTGAAGCAGAACAGAGACCTGTAATCAGCAATTTAGTTGCATCATTATTTAGGTCACTTCATTGTTACTTTCTTACCATTGTAGCAGTGATTTCAAAATCTCCTAACTGAGTTGGTTTAATAGCCATTTTGTAAATCCCCTAACAAGGTGACAATTCTATTGAATTGTTGTAAGACCTCTTACAAGGCCACTCCTAATAGGGTGATTAAATCCTCTAACAAGGTCACACCTAATAGTGTGTTTTGTAACCTTTAACCGGGTTGGCTCCTAACAGGGCTCACTTTAGAAGAGTGAAAAATAGTAACTAGTTACATTGGTGGTTTTTCCCATATTGGGTTTCCACATTAAATCTGGTGTCTCTTGTGTTCATGATACTTTCTTTATTCATGTATGTTAATCACTGATGAATGCTTAAGAACAGTTATAATTAATAATCACTGTAATAATCGAGTTTTCATTATAATAGTAGCAAATGATTTAATGAAACATCTAAGGGATCTGTGGTAATATTTTTGTGGTTAACTGATTCACCCCCCCCCTCTCAGTTACTCCATCTATATTTCCAACACTATGGTCAAAATACCTTCTAGGAAAGGCTACAAGCCTAGTCTTTGGTTTGTGAAGCAAATAGGTTGTATAGGTTGCTTGTAAGTGAAAGAGCCATTGGAACTAAACAAATAGGACCTAAATAGGCCAAAATAGTTATTGTAGGCCACCCCTAGTCTTATGAGTCATTTCATGGGTTTTGGTTTCTCATTGGGTTGAGGAAACTCCTTAGCAAGCCTTGGTGATTGGTGCTTAGAACTTGGTGGAACCTAGTGATTAGGTTATCCTTGGAATTTGGAGTTGTGATAACCTCACTCCTTGTTCATTCTAAACTTGGAATAAGTGTAGGGCATCCGATATCCATAATTTGGTGAATTGGTTATCTAAACCTTACGAGTTGTTACATGTTTAAGGCTTCCGACTGACCACTTTGCATCAAAAGATTATTCAACAAAGAGAATTTTGGAGCTAGTTCACACCAACGTATGTGGTCCCATGACAACATAAAGCTACTATGGAGATAGATACTTCATTCTATTTGTTGATGATTATACTAGATTAATGACTGTTATATTCTTAAAGGAGAAATCAGGAGCATTTAAAATGTTTAAGTGGTACGTGGAAAAAGTAGAGAAAGAAACCGGTAAGGAACTAAAATGCTTGAGATCTAACAGAGGTGGTGAATTTATTTTTGATGAATTTACTAACTATTGTAATGAGTATGGAATAAAAAGACAGGTTTCTACACCAAGGACACCACAACAAAATGGGATTGTTCAAAGAAGGAACGGATCAATTGTAGATTACACAAGGACATTGATGATAGAAAATAATGTGCCCCAAACATACTGGAGAGAAGTAGTTAGCACAACTATTTATGTTCTAAACCGAATACAACTGAAAGACACAAACAAGACACCCTATGAGTTATGGTTTGGTCACAAACCAACTATAAGTTACTTCAAAATTTTTGGTAGAAAATGCTTTATTCTGAAAGATGAAAGAAATGGAAAGTTAGACTCTAAAGGTGATGAAGGAATATTTCTTGGATATTCTACTAAAATAAAAGCATATAAGTGTCTAAATAAAGTGACTAACAAAATGATTGAAAGTACTAATGTCAGGGTTGATGAGTTTGATACTAAGAATAGTGAAGAAAGCACTAAAGAACTGGAAGATTATGGTAGATTCACTTACATTGAACATCCAGAGCCCCTACCGATGCCACAAGCACAGCCTACCGAGCACTAGGAAGAGAACACTGAGGAACAACAAGGAGAAATTAACAATCAGGAAGGACCTACTAAGCAAGAAATGAACTTGAACAGGATGAAAAAGAAAGAAGAAATCATGTGTTGGCAAGATTTGTCAGAAGACATCATCCTGAGAATCAAATCATTGGAGACAAGCAAGCTGGCATGATGACAAGAAGTAAGTTTAGACAAGGTACATGCTTATTTTGTGAATTTGAACCGAAGAATGTCTAAAGTTGCATTAGAGAATAAGGAATGGATAAATGCAATGAATGAAGAGATAGAACAGATAGAGAAGAACAAGAAATGGACTTTGGTACCTTGGCCTAAAGATAAGAATGTTATCGGTACTAAATGGATTTTCAGAAACAAGTTGAATGAGAATGGAGAGGTTACAAGGAACAAAGCTAGACTTGTATGAAAGGGATATGCATAGGAGGAAGGTATAGATTATAGTGAGATTTTTGCACCTATTGCTAGACTTGAAGGAGTACGAATGTTACTTGCATATGAAGCACATAAGAATTTTAAAGTATATCAAATGGATGTGAAGTCTTCTTTTTTGAATGGAATACTAGAAGAGAAAGTCTACATAGAATAACCAGAAGGGTTTGTTGATCCAGACAAGAAAGACATGGTATGTAGATTACACAAAGCTTTATATGGTTTAAAGAAAGTACCAAGAGCATGGTATGAAAGTTTGCATACTTATTTGTTAAGTATCAATTTTGTTAGAACAAGTGAGAACAATAATTTGTATATCAAAGGAAATATCAATGATACTATTTTGATTGTTGAAATATTTGTGGATGATATTATTTTTGGAGGACAAGATAATGTATGTAAATTATTTGCTAATGAGATGAGAAAAGAATTTGAAATGTCTACGTTTGGAGAGGTTAAGTTCTTTGTAGGACTGCAAGTTATTCAACAAGATGATGGAATATTCATCACACAATCCAAGTATATAAAGGAAGTACTAAGAACATTTGGCATGGAAGATGATAAACCAGTTGGAACACCGATGATCACAGGCTGCAAACTGACTAAGGAAGATGAAACTACAGAGGTGAACTAGACACTGTATCGATCAATGATTGGTAAGTTGATGTATATAGTGCATAGTAGACCAGACATTGCACATGTTGTGGAGATAGTTGCTAGATTTTTTGCAAATCCTAGAGAGTCACACATGGTTTGCTGCATAAAGAATTTTAAGATACTTGAAGAAAACTGAGTATGGATTATGGTATCCTAATAAAGGGAAGTTTGAACTTAGATTTTACACCGATGCAGACTGGGCTGGAAATATAGATGATAGAAAAAGCACAACTAGAGGAGCATTTTTCTTTGGTGAAAGACTTGTTACTTGGACAAGTAAGAAACAACCTTGTATTTATTAGTCTACTACCGAAGCAGAGTATGTTGCTGCTACTACAAATTGTTCAAATATTGCCTACATCAAGCAAGTGTTGGAAGGTATGAATGAAGGTAATCACTGAGCTAGTGATTATATATTGTGACAACACAAGTGCAATAAACATTTCAAAGAATCCTGTAATGCATTAAAAAATAAAGAACATATCTATTAAGTATCACTACTTAAGATAATAGGTACAGGAGAAGCAAGTTAAGTTGGAATATGTTACATCAAAAGAGCAACTTGCTAAGATATTTACCAAGCCTCCACCGAAGGAAACTTTTGAATACTTGAGGACTAGACTTGGTGTCTGTCCCCTGTCTACCGATCACTAATGTGATCTGGAGGTTGCATCAGCCTAATCTTATCAGAAGATCATTCATGTTGATACCGCATAGTTCACACTTTGGATTCTATCTAAGGTTGTGGAAGATTTTAGGAACACAAATTTGCAAATCGGTATACTGAGATACAAAGATACAGTATAGGAACTGGACAACAGAGAGTTACTTGGCTAATATAGATCTGTATATTTTTATATTTCTTTGGCATTGTTGTCAAAGGGAGAGAAGTTCATGAAATATTAGACAAAGAAGTGATTATCAAAAAAGGGTGAGATAAACAGTATTAAAAACAAAATTGGAACATCTATCTAAGAGAGATAATCTGATGAAGTCAGGGAGAGAAAATCTGAGAGCTACTAAAGATCAAATCTTAAGAGGAAGGTCTAGACATTTAATGATGTTATGTAACGTAGTGATTAAACATATTAAGCTAGGGAAAGCTTACTGAGCTACAACATTTGTTCACATAGTTATAGAATACATGTTTGGTATGTGTATGGTATATTGCATATTATTTGAGTTACCATCAATGCCAAAGGGAGAGATTGATGAACTACAACTGATTATGAACCTGATGGGAGAGATTGAATTGTGATGTAAGATAATTGAATTAGTTTTATGTTGTCATTGATGTCAACCAGTTTTGACAGTACTTATCATGATAGTTACAAACATCTACACATCAGTAAAGAGGAGTGAAAAGATAAGGAACCGAGATATCTACATAGAGGAAGATGGATATGACCAATGAGGATAAGGAATACTTTGGGTAACCTATTGATGAGTCTATGACTTCATTTTGTTGACTTGATTATGTTGCATTAATCATTTATGAAGAAGGAAGAAAAGTACTACAATACAATATGGTTGGTTAATGAAGCATTCTAGTATACACCAAGCCAGTGTAGTGTATACTGATGAGCACAGTTATAACCAAGCTTGTATTCACCGACGCATTTCTTTATTAACCAAGAATGGACAAAAGAACTAAATGACTAGTTTAGCCAATAGAAATTAATGAGTTGTAAAGTGTATGACTTTGAGGTGAAAGATAAAGTTTGTTACTAAGATCTACGACTAACTAAATTTCAAGAAGATCTAATGAATGGAATCAAAATGTTTCATGAACACAATTGTCGAGAAAGGTTTAAGCGAAAAAATCAATGAAGGAGATAAAGCGACAAAATCTGATGGATGAGAAGAAAATGGTTTACTTGTCTATTTAAGAGACAATGATTTCATTGTGAAATGGATGCCGGAGGAAGGAGACTGTAGAGATATCACGTGAACATTGCTTCATGCATGCCTGATTAGACTGGTTGAAGAAGAGCCAAAATGTAGAGTTAACCGAGCGTTAATGAGCTTTACCGAGTGATAGTAAGTTATTGAATGTTGAAAGAACTGAATAGATATATTGATCAGAGGATTTTTATGGACTTATATTAGATCTGAACATCTGTAAACTAAGTTGTATTGTAATCAGATCAACTGTTGTTACAGTTTAACCATTGTAAATAGAGAAATCTCTTAACCAAGTAGACTTGAAAGTCTTATATGTCATTCATAGAAGGGTATGTGTAGGATAATGGTATGCCAAACTAGGCCCTTAAGTGGCAATGAAAATTCAAAAAATCAGGTTTCAACAAGTTGACATAAAAATTTGAACAAGTTATAAATATTAAATAAAAAAATATGTGAGAAGAGAATCTGTAGAAAATTGAATTTAGTTTCTAAGATACTAGGCCTTTTTTGAAAAACAATTATTCTATATGTTGAAAATTTCAAATTTCAATGTAGTAGTACAAAAATTTCAAGAAAAATATAAAAAGTAGGTGTATGTGTAACTACCTTAAACACAATCAAATGGTAATTTTTTTTACAAGATTCTAGATATAAGTAGTAGACTCATGTCCAGATGTGACACATATTTTTTGTAATTTTTTTCCAAGTAAATAATTAATTATGATATTTCTTCTACAACTTTTATAGAATACAAAAACTCTCATGTCTGACCATGTTAACTTAGTCTAAATTTTATCAAATTGAAAACTTTTTTTTATTTTTCTTGTAGTAGGAAAAGAATAGAATGTGACACATGTTTTAGATTTCAAAAATGTTATACAGTTTGAAAGTTATAGCTATTTTTTGACAAGTCTATCAATCAAGACTAGAAGTATAACAAGTAGGTGTATGTCTAACCACATTAAACAAAATCAAATGATAATATTTTTCTATAACATTCTAGATAAAAGTAGTAGACTCATGTCCGGATGTGATGTATATTTTTTATATTTTTTTCCAAGTAAATAATTAATTATGATTTTTCTACTACAAATTTTCCTCAATATAAAAACTCTCATGTCTAACCACCTTAACTTAGTCTAAACTTCATCAAATTAAAATAATTATTTATTATTATTATATTAGGTGAAGCATAGAATGTGATGTATATTTCAAATTTAAATTTTTTTATATTGTTTGAAAGTTATATTTGTTTTTCAAAGAGTCTATCAATCAGGACTTCTTTTTCACATTGCCACTTTTTGGCATACCATGATCCTGCACATACCCAAAATGTACATTGTTACTCTGTCAACCCCATAGTGAATGCTAGTTGGATGATAACTATTAGTGTTAAATCCTCTAACAAGGTCACACCTTACAGTATGTTTTGTAACCTTTAAGACGGTTGGCTCTTCACCGAGCTCACTTCACAAGAGTGAAAATATTTTGGGTTACCGATCCCAAGTGGTTTTTCCCTTTACAAGGTTTCCGCGTCAAATCTCTTGTGTTATGTATTTATGTGGTGATTGTTTTGATATCATACTTTGCATGTTGCATATTTTATTTGGTTGGTAATCACTATGAGCAATTAACAGATAATCAGTAAAATAATAGACAGTGTTATATTTATGTTTACCGAGCTGCATAATTAGCTGAATTTGCTTTGAAGTTATAGATTTTGTATTTGAGACTGAGGATAACTGATTCACCCCCCTCTTAGTTATTCTAACAATAGGGCCTTAGGTTCTATTAGCCTGATTTTAGGTGATTACATATGCCCCTCTATGAATTTCTTTGCAAATAACAAAAGGATTCAAAGTAAAAATCTGATTTTAGCATGATTCAGTGGATTGATAGATTCAGAAGATTTAGATAGAAATGAGAACTACTCTAAACTCAAGTGATTTAGAGAGCAGTGAGGACCTCTCTGATTTTAAGGAGATTTAGAGAGCAGTGAATTCACTCTGAGAGATCTAGAGAGCAGTAACGAGAACTACTCTGAATTTGAGAATTTTGAGCTTGATCGAATGAAATCCTACTTGATTTGATAGGTTATCAATTCTAAACTTGATTGAATGAGAATTGACCTTACCGATTTTGAGCTTGATCGAATGAAAACCAATAAGAGATTCTGGAAAGAAATTTCAGTTAAATTTGATTTGCAATAACTGAACATACTAACAAATAATCAATTTGATTTGAAGCGATGAAATTGATTAATGTCGTAAAGATTAACATCATCAACTTGATTGAAGAAAAATGTCATGCCCCTAGTGTTTGAAGAATTTTGATTCAAAGAATTATATTATTATGCCCCCTCAGGACCAAAATTGGAATGAATTTGAATAAAATCATTAGTTTCAAGGATTTGGTGTTATTGAATTGAATCTAGATCAAGTGAAAATCGATTGGAAAGTGTTAGCAAGCAATCAGCATCAATTTTAGTGTTAAAAGAACACTATTTGACCAAGTTTGACCAAGATTTTGAGAGATTTGACCAAGTTTGACTTGTGTTTAAGTAATATCTTGACACAAAAATAGGATGCATTAGTGAGAAAATCACTTTTTACAGCTTTTGACAAGCTTTTTGTGCATTAATTATGCTTTGTGCAGCTCTTTTTAATGTGGTTTGACTGAAGTTTGACTTTGGTTGACCATTTAATTTAGTAAAAATCATCACTGAATTGATTTTCTTTCCTCACGGTGTTCTTTTTGCTCATTTTGCCCCTATTTGACTACAATTTGACCATAGTTGACTTCTACATTTTGAAAGTTGACTTTTCTTTAGAACTCTATTTTTACTGCATCTGGGTGATTTAAATCACTTATTTCAATTTCGGTCCCGATATTAGACCTCTGTGATGTCTTTAGCATTAATGTCCTTTAGGGTTTTGGGACTCCCAGGAGGCTTAAATAGGTCAAAAAGTCCATTTTCACTATTCATTTTTACTTTTTACCTTTTGATTTTCATGGAGCTCTGAGCGATAATGGTGTTCATAGTAGAGAAGCATTGATTTGAGCTTTCCAGGTGACACAACTGACTACGGCACTATGCACCACCTGTGAGTCCCTGATAACGTACCTCCTAAATTTGAAAAAAATAAATTTCATGCATTTTTGCAATTTTTATAAGCTTTTTAATTTCCAATTGTATCCCAGACGCGAGATCACATCTAGCGAATCTCATGTTGCACCTTGTCCTTTATCACATTCTGGATCGCATCTGAGATTTCCTAGATCACACCCCATCAAGTCACATCCAGCTAAATTTAAACAAATTTATGCCTTTTTATCCTTTCATTGCATCTGGCAATGACAGAGTTGTATCCAACATCCTGGATCGCTTCCTAGATTTCCTGGGTCGCATCTGGGATTTCTTGGCTCACATCCAGTTTTTGGATCACATCCCAAATTTCTTAAGTCGCATCCAGGGTTTTTGGTTTTCTTGATTTTTGAGCCAAGTATACTTGTCTTTTTGAAATTTTTTGCACAATTTTTGGCCAACTAGTTTTGTCTAATGGTGACATAGTGCCCCTATTTTTTGTTGTGTGGACTGATTTTGGTGTCATTTCCTTCAGATCCCCTCGGCTTGTGTAGGTTTTAGCATTACATGATTGATTGAGTGTAGAGGAGCAACATGTAGTCCTACGTTGTGGTTTGTGGAGTTTGGTGAATTTACCTGACATTCGGGTAAATTGTGGCCTCTTGATAGCACTAGTGGAGTGGTGGCACTCTGAGCACAACACCTTCCATTTACGCACTGGTGAGATGATGGTGACAGTAGAGGATATATGGCGTATCCTTCATGTTTACATCATGGGCACCTAGATTGAGTATGAGGCATCTGGGCCTGTGGTTATAGGAGATGCTAAGAGATTGTTTCATGATCACAACATTTCTAGTTGTTACCTTAGTTGGGACCACATGGTGGCCCACTATGCCCCTCTTCTTGTGTACTTAGTTGGTTTGATTGGTGGCCTTTTGATGTCTGATCAGGGCCAACATGGCTTTATGTGCAGCTAGTTTAGGGTTATCTATTAGATGATTTAGTCACTCGGTCATTATGTGTGGGGTAGTTACATCCTAGCTCACATGTACCATGAGCTCCATGAGATCATGTACTAGCATTCTCAATCCATGACTGTTGGGATACTTGTTCTACAAATCTGGGTGTGGGAGCATATGTTAGGATTAGGTAATACTGAGAGGGGGTCAATCAGTATTACAGAACTTTGATTTAAGCTTTAAAAAATTATAAACAATCTAAATTAATGTAGAAATAAAAAGAGTATATAGGCATAACACATTACTCATGACACCATGATTTATTCTTGAGGAAACCCTAGTTAAAGGGAAAACCCCGTTGGGGATGGTACCCACAAATATGCACTAAAATATGATGTCCCTGTTAGGAGATCTAGCTCTATTAGGAGCTAATTATTACATAGTACATTTCCTTGTTAGAGGATTACAAAAACCTAGTTATGGGTATACAAAACACCTGGTTAAAGGTGATGAGCACACTACTCTTTACAATCAAAAACTGTGCCAAAATAGTTCTCAAAGAGGGAACAATACAAGCACTTATCTTTCTTAGATGGTTCCAATTGCAGCTCAGCCTATTTCTGATCTCACATCTGATCTTTTCTCTTGTATTCACAAACTTATTCCATCATCATATCCACACCTTTTTCTTTCACAAAAATAGTCTATACTTATACAAAATTAGCCTTCTAGTTGGCTTCAGAATTGACATACAAAACATAATAAAAACTTGTGCAAAAGATATACATGGAGTCGGCACTCTTGTATTAGCAAAGAGTTGGCAATATACTTTATTTACTTGACTTAGCACATTACCATATCCATTATGTTGTCCTTAATCTTCGCAATTGTTTATGTACCCTGATATACTATTTTACTGTCTTTGCATACCTTCTAAACATTGTATCTCACACACCATATATCCAAAACTCATGTGATCCTAACTGAAGTATGTAAGTACACTAGAATACCTCTAGTTAACTTCACAAGCCATAATACCTTGTATTTCATTATCGCTATCCAAAACTGTGGCACTGTACTCTATTTTCCTGATTTTGGACTTAGTCATTTTCATTACTGTGAATCTAGTGGTAATCTCCACAACATGTGATCACACTATCATAAGTGTTTCCATGAATGACAACCCTTAGATGATTTCTAGTACTCCAAGACATCACATGCAAACAATCTCTCCCTTTGGCATTGATGGAAACACTTAGAAAAATGACTAAGTGTCACAGAGAAACACTCTGCTTTTTATTCTTTTTTTTTTTTATTACTTTCTTTTCTTTACACATTTCTTTCTCTTCCTCATTTTCCTTTTTCTTCCTCTCCCTTTGACATCAATGGCAAAGGTATTCTCAAAATTCCAAAACTAAAGCATAGATGGTCTAATGCTTACTTACTGGATTTAAGACATCTTAGAAAGATGTTTCCAAGGTCTTAATTTCTTCAACCCATGAACTTATCAGTAGTTCACTAACATGGATTAATACATTTAGTGCATATGATGTTGTCTTTGCTACTTTAAGAATAGTGAGAGTAGATATTGTCATTGAACTTTCAACCTTTATCATCTCAGAGAGATGAGTCTCCAAATTTGAGAGCTTGGGAGTTAATAGATTTCTCAGTGAGCCAAACTTATCAATAACTCTCCCTTTCTCCATTTCTAGTGCACCTATTTCTTCCAGTAACCTAGATGTTTCCTTGTCTATCTCTCCAATATTTTGTGAAGATGATTCACAATTGTCCATTATATTGTTAAGATTGGCCATGTCTTTGGCTATGGCCTCTTCAACATTCTTCAAGTGTTTGTATGGGTTTATGCAATAACTGTATAGCTTCCTGCCTTGTGCTACACAACTCTTAGCCTTGAGAGTAGTATCCTTTAGAATGTCTAAGTCCCATGAGATGGACTTGTGAACTTAGCTCAACTTCTTTTCCAAGAAGTTCCTTTTAGCCTTTTCTTCTATTGTTTTTAGCAATGAGTCAAAGTGACTATCAAAGCTATCAAACACTATACCGAGATTCTTAGTTTCATCCTTGTCTTTTAGGATAATAGGAGAGGGGAGTAGCATGTTTACTATCTCTATAGCCTTGCCTATTATCTTGGCTCTCTTGTCTCCTTTTTGAGCTGATCTCTCCTTAGATTTGGAAAAGGCCAGGAATGAGAGTCTCATTAGTTCATCCTCATCCATGCTGTCCACATCAGAACTTATTGGTTTACCCACACTTGCCAATAATAGAGATGAATCTAATCTTTCTTTAGCAATC
Organism: Chamaecyparis obtusa; assembly: GCA_027943335.1. NCBI lineage: Eukaryota > Viridiplantae > Streptophyta > Pinopsida > Cupressales > Cupressaceae > Chamaecyparis > Chamaecyparis obtusa. The sequence goes on from BSBK01006910.1 coordinate 71,744, forward strand.
TCCTTTATTTTTGGTTTCTTTTCTTCTTGTTGCAATTCTTCTTCTGGTACTTTTTTTTATGATTTCTCTTTTGATTTGCCTTCTTCTATTTGTTCTTGATCCTCTACCTCCATCACACTATCCATCTTGTCCATAAATAGATCATTTATGTCCTACGAAGTGTCAAGGCTAACAAGCACACCAATGACAAAGAAGTCTAGTTGCAAGTTAACTTGAGAACTTTCATCTATTTCTTTTGAGCTCTCTCCTAAATCCAAGGATATAGGTTTATTAGACTTAGGAGGTGACATCTATTTGGGCATGTCACACATTAGAATTTCATCTAATGCCTTTTGTGTATCTTCAATTACCTCATCATATTTTATGGCCATAATCTTGACTAGTCTAGTGTTTGTTCTTAGTAGAGGCTTTAGTGCCTTTATGACTATTTCTCTTTCCTGTAGAGACACAATTTGAAACATATCATCAATGGTTTTATTCCTTATGTTTTCATCTTCAGAATGTGCTAACTATTTTTGAAATCTCTAGTTTGCTGTACAGATCTTCGGGAATAGTTGCTTTAATTTCCAACAAATTATTTTTGAAGATTAGAAGATTCTCAATGAGAGTATCTTCAATGACTTCTTGCTCCTCAGGACTATATCTTTCATAATATCTATTTATAGATATCAAATTTCCATCCTTGATAATCATTTTCTATATTTCTTTCATATCAGGTTTCCACAAGGTTTGTTGATTCTTTTGGATTATTTTCTCTTCCTCTTTTTCAGTTGTCTTTTCTTCCTTTTTCCTCCTCTTCTCTTTTGTTTCTTTCTCTCTTGGACTTATCTGTTTACCTGTCCTTGTAGATTTTCTAGGGACGATTGTAGGCATAACTTCTTGAGTCTCATATTCTTGTGTATCAACAATGGTAATAGTAGGAACTACTAATTTCTCTTCCCTAGATGGAGTAGGTGCATCTATAGCTATGTTAGAGGATGCATCCATTTTGGCTCTTATGTTTTTCAACTTCTCCTTAGTGATTCCCACCTTCGTAGTAATGTCTTCAACAATTGTGCTGACCTTCCTTTTCCTTGTTACTTTTTCTTGTTCTTCTCTCACTTTCTCATACTTCTCTCTCTATGTACCCCATCTTTCTTGGGTAGTGTCCCTTTCTGCTGCAATTACATGCTCTACTTGCATGGTTAGTACTTCAGCACTTACTTCATATCCCATGGGATAGCACCACTTGGTTCTAGGCACAACTACCTCAAAGCAAACATAATCTATTTCAACCATGAAACATATGGTGTCTTCATATTTTTCCACTATCTCTTATGGTATCTTGTACCTTTCCTTCATCTTCCTTTGTAGTATCTTTGTCATAGAAAACAATTCTCCATCCACCCAGTCCTTCTTCTTTCTTCTATAGCTTTCTGAGATTTGAATTCTAGTAGGTACATCATTCTTCCATACCCTAGGATGCATGCTAGGAAATTTATGAATGACATGAATGTACATGTGAACTATTCATGATCCAAACCTAAATGCTATGGATTTGTCTTTCTTAATACACTTAACATTATCCAAAAACTATTGTACCAATACTTTGCAAAGGTTATATTGCTTGTTTTCTTTAACCATTCTATAGGTCATCGTGATAACTCCGACAGAAATGGATTTTTATCTACTATTGTGAAACAATTTGTACCCTAGCAACATTGCTACTAATCTAACATCCTATAAATATATTTCATTAATTGACATCCCCCTCTTATCCCCTTTAGAGTGAGTTAGGGTTTCTGCCTATTTTTTTTAGATTTTTCTCCATCACAGGTAGGGCTCCTTCATTGTCGAGGCCTGTGATCTCATGAATCATCTTTGCACTAATATTTACTAGTTGCTCACCAATCCACAAGAATTGGTCATGAATTATGCTAAGAATGATCTTAAACCATTTGACCTCTAAGAATTCTATGAGATGGATTAGCTTAATGATTGATTGGTCTTTTAGATGTTTGAACACTTCTACAAAAGATCTGTCAGCTTCAATCATACTGTCTAACTCACTATAGATATTAACATCCCCAATAGACTCATATTTGCAGTGAATGTATGCCCCAATATCTTCTACATGAAGTACACCTATGGGAGTTTGAGAAAACACTCCCTCCGGATCATCCTCATAGGATTTGTATGGATGTCGCTTGAATTTATACCTAGGTCTATCTACAACATCATATATCATTGGTGCATCCCTGATTATTGTGAAAGATTAGGTCTAAATACCTTGAATACTTGAATCTGATGTTTGATTTCACATGAGCGCAAGATCACTAAGCCTGATTACTACTCTTCTTTCACACTTCTGATCTCCTTGATTGCTGATAAAAAAAGTGGTGTGTAAATGAAATTTCTTAAGTCTTTTATCCTTCGTAGGTTGAGTGTGCACATTAAACACATGTAGCTCAACTTTGCATGTTTTCCAATCAATGAAAAAATCACAAACATAGAAGATGGATCTTCAAGTGTTGCAATCTCATTCATAGATTTGAAAACATCTCTACACATCATACACAAGCTCGCATGAGCTTACTTTTCTTATACAGGGGCTGGATAAATTCTGTTGTTTGTATCCACTGCTCCCCATGAGGCCATGAAGCCTTCTAGGCTGATGCCTCAAAAAAAATTTCATGTGAAGACACAACATCATAAGTTGTCTCTCCTTGAACCACTGCCTTATTTAGAACTTTTACTTTCCATATCTTCTCATTCTCTGATTTCTTATTTTCACTTATGTAATCATTTAAGCTTTTACCACTGTCACTAATATTTTTCTTTATGACTATAGGTGATGGTGTCTCTATTTCATTAGATCTTCTTGGTCCTCTTCTATTGTTATCTCCATTGTATCTATGAAACTTTGCAATGTGACCTGGATTATTGCATTTGTAACAGATGGGTGGTCTTCTTCTATCTTGACTGGTCTGTAGTTTACAGTACCTTGCTGTATACCCAAAGTTGTTGCATTTCTGACATGTAATCTTGGCTGAAATTTCTTCTCTGATATAGTCTTTCTTATACCTGGATTGATCTGGTTTTCTACAATCTACCTTTTTGTGTCCATACTCATAGCAATTAAAACAGTAGCTGGTAAAGGGTTTAGATTTACCATTACTTTTGCAGTCTCTTTTCATGTGACCAATTTTTTTGCATTTGAAGCATCTACCTTTGAAGGGTTTGAATTGTTCTCTAGAATCTTCATTTGTAGGTCTTTCATTTGGAATAGATCCTTCCTCATTTCTAGCTTTTTTTGGTTCTTCTTGAGTTTTTGAACTTCCAGCTTCATTGGGTCCACTCATGTCTCCTTTAGATTTTTGTTTTGTTTTTTGTTTGTTATTCTTGTCATTTCTCATGTGTAACTCCTCAATGAGTAGTCTAGCTTGAATGAGTTCACCTTTGATGGTCTGATTGTAATTATCCAATTCCTAGTATTTATCTTTTTAATGGTCATGTTTAGTCTTCATATTTTCTATCTGAAGGTTGGCTTGTTTTAGTGATTCTTCAGCTTTGTTTCTTTCATCCTTTTCATGCTGAATCTCCTTGATCATCAAGAGATTGATTTTTTCTTTTTCTTTCTCCAGCATCTTTACTTTGTCTGAGGTGTCATTGTCAGAACTTTCTTTGATTTTCTCCATAAGGTCTTGTCTCTGATCTTTTATCTAGTTACAAGTTGTTCTTTAAGTTTCCTCATGAAATCTTATGCTCTTCTTAATTTGAATTTTAGTTCACCATTTTCAGCTTTCATCTTATCCAAATCCTCAAGTGCAGCTTCAAAGTTTAGTTGTAAATCTTCTGAATCCATTCTAATCTCCCTTAAGTTGTTAAGCTTTCTCTCAAAGGGCAACTTGCTCTGATACCAATTGTTAGGATTAGGTAATACTGAGAGGAGGGGTGAATCAATATTACAGAACTTTGATTTAAGCTTAAATAATTATAAAAAATCCAAAGTAATGCAGAAATAAAAAGAGCATATAGGCATAACACATTACACATGACACCATGATTTGTTCTCGAGGAAACCCTGGTTAAAGGGAAAACCCCAGTGGGGATGGTACCCACAAATATGCACTAAAATATGATGTCCCTATTAGGAGATCTAGCTCTATTAGGAGCTGATTATTACATAGTAGATTTCCTTGTTAGAGGATTACAAAAACCCTATTAGGGGTATACAAAACACCCAATTAAAGGTGATGAGCACACTACTCTTTACAATAAAAAATTGTCCCAAAATAGTTCTCAAAGAGGGAATAATACAAGCACTTATCTTGCTTATATGGTTCCAGTTGTAGCTCAGCCTATTTTTGATTTTGCATCTAATCTCTTCTCTTGTATTTGAAAACTTATTCCATCATCATATCTACACCTTTTGTTTTCACAAAAATAGTCTATACTTATACAAAATTATCCTTCCAGTTGGCTTCACAATTGACATACAAAACATAAAACAAACTTGTGCAAATGATATACATGGAGTTGGTGCTCTTGTATTACCAAAGAGTTGGAAATATACTTTATTTACATGACTTAGCACATTATGATATCCATTATGTTGTCCTTAATCTTTGCCAATTGTTTATGTACCCTGATATACTATTTTACTATCTTCGCATGCCTTCTGAACACTGTATCTAACAGACCAGATATCCAAAACTCATGTGATCTTAACTGAAGTATGTAAGTATACCAAAACACCTCTAGTTAACTTTGCAAGCCATAATACCTTGTATTTCATCATTATTATCCAAAACTGTGGCACTGTACTCTATTTTCCTAATTCTGGACTTAGTCATTTTCATGACTATAAATCCAATGGCAATCTCCACAACATGCGATCACACTATCATAAGTGTTTCCATGAATGACAACCCTTAGATGATTTAAAATACTCCAAAACATCACATGCCAACAACATATCCCTATTAATCAGCCCATAGTTCAGAGGCATCGTGACATTGGCCTACCTTATATATTCATGTATTTTGGTCTTATACAGAAGCTCCATCTTGGTAAGTTAGAGTATTGGTGACACGTCCTTGATGATGTGACTGATTTGGTATGGAGGCCATATGTAGATTATGAGGTCTACCCCTTTGATGTCAGTAGATGCAATACTTCTTTCAGAGTAGGTACCTAGTGGGGAGGACTCGATATATTTTTGAGCAATTTCTGATTACACAGGTCTACAGACAGTATGGCTCGGTATAGGACCTCTCGTAGGAGACATCCATCTATGCCCATATCAGAGATGAGGAGCCTTATTAGGGATCTAGATCGATGCATGAGACTACCATTCATGAGATCTCCTAGATGGCACGGGTAGATTGGGACTTGCAGCAAGATATACTAGATGGTTGTGTCACTGATGAGTACCATGCACATTATATGCAACACCCATACCCCAAGTTTACTACTCCTGATGAGGCTATTCCATGTATTGAGGATGCACTATATTATGATCTGATGATGGTGGTGGTGGTCACGACCGAGATACTTGAGGCAAGGATAGGGGGAGAGGACAAGACAGGGGACAAGATGGAGGGAGAGATGGATCCTGTGGAGGTGGAGCGGGGGTGGAGGAAGGGGTGGAGGTGGTGGAGGAATTGGAGGAGATGATAGGGTTGGGGGTAGTGGTAGAGAGAGAAATAAATGGTGGACCTCAAGAGGGGGCAGAGGATAGCATAGATAGAGGAGACTTTGGGTCACTCCTCAAAGAGATGCAGGGCCATTATTGTAGAGAGATGATCAACTCAGAGGGTAGCAAGAGGAGGAGAGGACCAAGCATGATAGCAGCAAGATGCACCCAAAGATCCTCCTACAGGTGGGGATGAAGACCAGTTATCATAGTGTGAGTAGGAGAGGGTTGCAATGAGAGTAGAGATAGCCACCATCTGAGAATAGCTATTATAGAAAGATGCATAGTTGACTCAGCTGAGAGTAGAGAGGGATACATAGATAGCCCAACTCAAAGTGGATAGGGATGCACAACTGGCACAATTAAGGACTGAATGAGATAGATATGTTCATACTGCCACCGACTAGGGATAGAGAGCTACCTATTACTTCACTTTGTATTGTGTTGTGGTTCCTACCACTCAGAGAGCTCCCTTGTATTCAGTGGTAGCACAGTAGTCTGAGAGTGTCATACCTCCTCCTCCTCCACCTGACAGAGTAGATGCACCCCCTCCTCCTCCTCCACCACAAGAGGATGAGGGGGCCAGTGAGGTCTAGCCTTCTTGATATTCATATTTGTATTACTCATGTATTGTACCTTATTGATTATATCATGTACTTGTATTATTTTTTATCGATGTACTCCCATGTCCTCTGCAATTTTTATTTGTTGATACATTTGTCCCTCATGATATTGTTACTTCTAATACTAGTTTCTTTCATGTTCTGATACACTGATGTTGATATTTTGATATTTTTCTATGGACATTTCTGGTATTCTGTTATAGATATTTCTAATACTTTGTCTTGGTGATATATTGATGCTTTTGTTGATTCTGTCATGGATGTTTCATCTAATTCACCTTGTTTCTGTTTCTGATATCTGATCATTGATGGTTTTAATTTTTGCACATGTTGGATATATGATATTTGTCTCATGCCTTGGATATTGATGCAATTTTCATACCTTGTCAAGATTAGATTAGATGATGATATGATGATATCATGATATATTTCACTGATATATGCTTATGTTTTTTTTATTTTCAAATCTTTTATGAATGTATGGATCCAAATTTTTATTTCATGTTATGGATATGGATATGGATGCACGATATGTTTTTCAATGTGATGTATGGACATCTCATTTTTATTTATTTATATATGAATGATTATGAATGCATCATGCAAATGGTTTTATGGTATGAAATGGATTATGAGTGCAAGTGAATATTAGTGATTTATACTTAGTCATTTCATTTCAGCTCTATATGATTTCATGATGTTCTTGGTCAAACATGGAAGTTGATTAAATGTTTCCATAATTTTTAACTCACTTTAATGCTTTGAATAGTTGAATTCACACTTTCATGCTTATGCAAGTTAAAATGAATCCAACTATATTAAAATGAATATCAATGCAACTAAAGACATGAAATGCATCTAAATGAACCTAATGCAAATTAATATGATATGCAACTAAAAATGAACCTTAATGCAATTAAAATGAAATGCACCTAGACTAAGACACCTAGGACGGTCACTGTTTATTCAAAATGGGTTGTTTGTCATCATAGAGAATTTGTAGCGTGACCTCATTTAGGATAGTATAATTTTCACTGATAGATTTAGCAATCCTAAAAATATGAATACTTCCTTTTTATTCATCATGTTGAAAGATAACCTAAACATTAAAGCACCTAGCTAGAATGTCCTGTCAGTTACTTCCTATTTGATAAAAAAAAAATTCTTTTTTGGTGCATAATGTGAAAATATATACCCGCAATGACCTTTCATTTTGTATTCATATCCTTGGGCATAATCTGATTTACTATGTACCTTACTAGGAAGTAGTTTTTCATTTTAAACAAGCAAGGAAATAGATCCAACCTCACCAAGGTTTTCATAGGAAATAGGTCGAGGTATACATGGTGTTCCAATCATGCTGGAGGCTCTTATAGTAGACACCCATTCCTCATGATCACCTTGGGTCATTGGATTTATTACCACAAACAAAAGACAAAGAAAATGCCATGCCCCTAGTCCTTGTTTCTCTAGTCTGTAGACATTATCGAGTCACTCAAGGGAACATAACCATCAAAAATTGATAATAAGAAAAGATTCATTTATCCTCATTAAAATGATCATTGTATTTGCTTTGAAAATAGACAGTCATGATTATAGTGTTGGAAAACACTTTTTGATTCATTTTGCAAACACATGCATAGAAGCTATTATCAATCAAATATTTTCCTTTATCCAAAAGTGTTTTACCTATTTAGTGTTTAGAAACACTCTCTTCACCATGACGTTGTGTTGAGAAACACATTTTGGTCCATTGGTTGGCATTTAAAAATACCTTTATTCGTAGTTTATTGTTAATTGCAGATTGAGGTGGTATTGAAAAATACCGTTGTTCGTAGTTTATTGTCAGTTGTGAACTCAAGATCCTGTCAACACATCTGATTTTGATCAATGCTCCCTAGGAAAAAATAGTTTACCTAGGACCCTAATGTGGATAAATTCCAACCTTAGGAAGACACATCCTCTTGACAGTTCATTTCAGGATCTGGCATGTCACAAAAGTGACTGGAAGGTATATACAAAATGATATTCACATTGGCCAAATTTTCAAGTATTGTCTTGATAGATAGAGCATTGATTACAAGTAGCACCTATTTACCAGGTTTTCACCACTTGGCCACTATTTTATTCTATTTTTTCAATCATGGCACCTATTTACAAGGTTTTCACCAAGACACCTTTTCTCTTTTTCAATTTTTTTGGACTCACCAAGGTGCCTATTTGCTAGGTTTTCACCAAGATGGTCATTTTTTCAGGATCCATATTTTCTATTTTTGCTTTTTCTCAGGAGATTTTTTTGATTTCTTTGTGCTTTTCTAGAACTCTTTTCAATGTTTTTGATCTTTTTTCAGGACTCTTTTCACTGTATAGAAGCTATCTCCAGAATATCAGGCATACAACCTTTTCAAATGTAGGGTGTTGATAGGATCTAGCAAAATATCTCCTTCAGGCATAGCCAATTGATAGGCTTCTAATCCAAATGTTGTGGTAATGACAAAGGGACCCAGCCAATTGGGTTCAAACTTTCCCTTTTGTTCTCTATTCTATTGATTCTTAGGGTTTTCTCTTAGAACTAGATCTCCCACCTGAAAATTTCTTGGTTTCACTTTCTTGTTGTAGCCTTTAGACATCCTCTTTTGATAATCTTTGAGATTGTCAAACGCCTGTTGTCTCCACTCATCTAGCAATTTTAATTCTTGTAGTCGAGAGATTTTGTAGTCCTCATCAGTGACTAGATGTTTCAATGATACCCTCAGTGATGGAATCTCTACCTCAATAGGTAATACTGCTTCTGATCCATAGACTAGCACAAAGGGAGTTGCACCAGTTGGTGTTTTGATGCTTGTTCTATAAGTCCACAATGCTAGATTAATTTGTAAATGTCATTCCCTTCCTAATTTGTTGACTATCCTATGCAATATTTTTAGAATGTTATTGTTTGATGCCTCAGCCTGTCTGTTACCTTGAGGGTAATAGATCAAGGAACAATGTTGATTGATTTTAAACTAAAGACACAATTCATCTATGTCTTTATTTTTGAATTGACCCCCATTGTCAGTCACAATCGATGAGGGTATGCCATAACGACAGATAATGTATTCCAAGATGAACATTGAGATTTGTTTTCCTATTGCATTAGACAATGGGATAGCTTCTACCCATTTTGTAAAATAATTAGTTGCAGTGATGATGTATTTATGTCCATTAGATGAATTTGGGTAAATCTTGTTAGAGTAATAGTATATTTACCTTTATAATTAAGTCTATCTGATTTAATTATTAAAGGTCACTATTATTCTTTTTTCACTTAAGCTTGTCATTTAGGTGCATAATAATTAATATGTTTATTAATTATTAAATGCACAAACCTAGCTTTCTCTGGCTTTAGGGTTTCTCACCTTATAAGCCGCTTTTTGTAATTATTGTTCAGACTTTTGGGAAATACAATTTTGCTCTCACTCTGCTGAGATTCTCAAAACCCTTGCTCTCTCTCTCTCTTAGGTTTTCGCTCCAGCTTCTGGTATTTTGCTTGCAGGTGATCTTGGTTTTTTGTGGATTTGCACATTTGTGAAATCTTACATGGTATCAGAGCCTCCCTGCCGCTGCCGAGGTTGAAGTTCTTGAAACCTGGATTCGAAGACGACAGCCACAGCTTGTTTCTGGGGTTTTCTGTCACTTTGAAGGAGGCACGATCTTCTGGAGCAGATTGAGCAGAAACGGACTCCGCCATTGCGTTCAGAAGGTCCGGGAGAGTCGAAATCATATAAAACTCGACCCAGTTTGGCCCCCGTGACCACAGAAGAAAAATTTGCCCTACCAGGGCCGTACGGCTCGAAAATCGAGAAAAAATCTTCTCGAAAATAAATAAAAAAAGTTTTTTTAAAATAAAACCGCCGCGCCGCCAGCGCGCCGCCACCGCGCAACCCGCAGCGGCTGCCGGGCAGCGCGCCGCCAGCGCGCCCCCGCTGCGCCCCCGGGCTCCGCCGCGCTCGGCCGCAACCTCCGCTCAGCCAGAGCGCCGCCCGCACCCGGCTCAACCGCCGCCCACGCTCCGCCACCTCCGGTGCCGCCACCCCTGCCGCCGCCGCCCCTCCGCTGGCCGATGCAGCAGGTGACGTCACACGTGACGTCACCTCAATTTTCCGGCGCCGGAAATTTTTTTCCGGCGTTTTTAAAAAAATTTTTCAGCGGCTGGTAATTTTTCCGGCATTGTACGGTGATGACGTCATGCTGACATCAGCGACAGCCTAGTGACGGTCATACGGCCGTCAATTTTTTTGCCCTCACTGGTTTTTTCCAGAGAGCTTGCATTTTGAGGGTACCTAGGCGTTTTTGCTCATATCTTGGGCATACGGTGTCCTCTTTCGAAAAACGAAATATCGCCGGAAAGGTGTTTCCGAGGCGGACGCAATGATGCTAGTTTCGTTAGCTGATTCAGCCGTTTGAGTAACTGTTTTTAGCGTCAAAGTAGAGGCTTCTGTTTCCTCCTTCTCTACTTCTAGAGTCCAGGTTTTCTCCTTATTTTTTTTGTGCTTTCAGTTATTTGCTGTACGGGGGTTTGATTTATACATTGTGGGGGGGGTGTTTTTCCTTTCTGTAATTTACTTCAGAAAAGACCCTTCTACTTCTGTCTTCTTCTTCTCTCAATGTCGGATCCCTCTGTGACCCGGCTGACACCGCATAATTATCATACCTGGAAAGCACACATGACCAGACTTCTTATGTCACGTGGCTTATGGTCATGTCTGGATGAGAACTAACCTGTCCTACAACGTCCCTTTGAGATTCGTCAGCACATGAATAAGATGGATGAAGCCATGGGCTTGATTGCACTGAACATCTCCGACAGTCTCCTCTTTCACTTGGAAGGTTTGACCACTCCTAGGGCCATTTGGGGCAAGTTTTCAGATTTGTTTGGCACAGTTAATGAGTTCAGGGCACTTCAGCTAGATGCAGAGTTGACTACTTTGACTCCTACCAGCTTTCCCACCATTGAGGACTTCTTGATGAAGTTCAAGTCTCTGCGTTCAGTTTTGCAGGGATGTGGGAAAACAAAGACAGATGATGAGTGTATCTTCTTGATACTCTCAAAGTTGCGAGGACAGTATCAGATCTTTTCTTCCACTTTCTACTCCACCATGGATGCTTTGGGTGCTAGGCACACCATGCCCTCTTTTGAGACATTCTGTGATCGGTTGACACGGGAACAGGCAAAGATCCAACAGATGGATGCTTCTGGCTCTTCTAGCCAAGCGTTGGTTGCTCAGTCTTCACAGGGGAAACCAAAACCGAAAGGCAAACCGAAGAAAGATTCCGCAGGCAATGAGTCTTCCTCCAAACCTGCACAGAAAAATGATTCCAAACCTCCAGCAAACCCTTCTAAGGGTAAATCTTCTTCGAAGTCTACTGAGTCTACCTCCAAGACTAAGAAGAAATCAGTTGAGACCTGTAGCTTTTGTGGCAAGGATGGACATCCCGTTTCCAGGTGTTGGAAACATTTGGAGGCTTTAGAGGAAGCCATGCAGGAGCATCACATTTCAGCTCCCCAGTCCACCTCCTCCCCTGTAGGGAAAGGTCATGCTCTTACTGCACGAGCTATGACTTCTGGGCCCACCTGGATTCTTGATTCCGGTGCTTCTCACCACATGACTCACACTCAGCAGTTGGTCACCTCAATTGCTCCTTGCGCTACTTCGCAGATTGCTGTTGGGAACTCATCTCATCTTTCGGTTTTGGGTTCTGGTTCAGTTGCATTAGCTGGGGGTTCTCTTCAGGATGTTCTTTTTGTCCCCGACATTTCGACGAACCTTCTGTCTATCTATCAGATTTGCCACTCTGGCTCTGGTAAGACAGTTGAGTTCTCACCACATGATGTGGTTATTCGGGACTTACATGATACTGAGATGATTGTGGCTACTGGGAGTGTTGACACTGCATCCCGCCTATACAGATTTGATGGATTTGAGTCTTCTGTTGGCACAGGTTCCTGTCTTATAGCACATGCAGATTCAGTGAGTAGACTTTGGCATGAGCGTTTGGGCCATGTCAATTACAGATATCTTCAACAGATGAGCACACAGGCACTTGTTCTTGGGCTTCCACAGATTACTTGCACTGATGGGGTTTGTCAGGGTTGTGTTCTTGGCAAACAACATAGGGATCCTTTTCCTCAGGGACGAGCTACTCGTGCTTTGGCACCATTGGAGTTGATTCATAGTGACCTCATGTCCTTTCCTACTCCTTCTTTTTCTGGTGCCAGATATGTGCTCACATTCATTGATGACTTCTCCAGGCGCACATGGGTGTACTTTTTGAAGTACAAGTCTGATGTCTTTGATTCATTTCGAGTCTTTAAGACATTTGTGGAGAAGCAATCTGGTCTTTCTATTCGCCGGATACACACAGATAATGGGGGGGAGTATGTGAACCAGGCTTTCCGCGATTTTTGCTCTGAACATGGTCTTCAGCATCAGTTTTCAGTGCCCTACACCCCTCAGCAAAATGGTGTGGCAGAGAGAAAGAACAGAACACTTCGGAAGATGGCCAATTGTATGATACAGTCCAGGTCCATGGATTCGTCTTTTTGGGCAGAGGCAGTCAATTGTGCCAACTATATTCAGAATCGGATGCCTCACAAGGCAGTTCGACATATGACTCCTGAGGAGGCTTGGTCTCATGTCAAGCCTGATGTATCTTCATTTCGAGTTTTTGGCAGTGAAGCATGGGCATTTGTGCCTGACACTCAGAGGAAAGCGATGGAGCGGAAGAGCCGACACCTCATTTTTGTTGGCTACTGCGAGGATGTTAAGGCATATAGGTTGTTTGATCCTGATTCCAGAGAGGTCCTGTTTCGACGGGATGTCCAGTTTGATGAGCGCCTTCCTACAGTAGATACTCCGCTTCCAGAGTCTACTTCACTCACCACTACTCCCTCCTCTCTTCCAGTTGTGTTTCAGGATGATGAGGATGAAGATCTTGGTGATCCCCATTTACCTCCACCACAGGATCCTCCACAGATGCCTAGATGGGCTCGTGTTACAGTTGATGCTGCAGGATCTCTGGCTGGTGACCCTTCCACCTCTCGTCGCACCCGGTCCCATATTGCAGGTTCCAGTCTTCTGAGTCATGCTATTTGTGGTGATCCTCAGACATTTGGGGCAGCGACAGGACATACTGAGTGGGACAGTGCTATGGAGGAGGAGTATTCTTCTTTGATGAAGAATCATACTTGGGATCTTTGTTCGCTTCCTAAGGGAAGAAAGTTAGTGCGATGCAAGTGGTTGTATCGTACTAAGTTTGCTGCTGATGGTTCTATTGATAAGTACAAGGCACGTCTTGTTGCGAAGGGTTTTTCATAGGTTGAGGGTATTGATTACACTGAGACATTTGCCCCTGTCGCCAAGATGAACTCTATTCGCCTTGTCTTATCCCTCGCAGCTTCTCAGGGATGGCCCATTTTTCAGATGGATGTGAAGAGTGCTTTCTTGCACGGTGATCTTAGTGAGGAGATTTACATGGAGCAGCCTCAAGGATTTGTGCAGGATTCCTCCTTGGTTTGCAGACTTCGGCGTTCTTTATATGGTCTCAAACAGGCCCCTCGGGCTTGGTATGAGAAGATGGACTCTTTTTTGCTTTCTACAGGATTCACACGCTGTCATTCCGATCCTACAGCCTACATTCAGCGTCTTGAGGATGAGATTTTGATACTTGTGCTATATGTTGATGATCTTCTCATCACAGGTAGCTCATCTTCTATGATTCAGGATGTTCAGTGCGCATTGATGGAGCAGTTTGAGATGACAGACCTTGGTCTTTTACACTTCTTTCTGGGTCTACAGATTGTGCAGTCACCTACTGGGATCTTTGTTTACCAGCAGAAGTATGCTCTTGACATGCTTCAGCACTTTGATATGCTTGATTGCAAGCCTGCTCCCACACCTTTTCAGTCGGGTGTTACTTTGTCTACCTCTTGCACTACGCCTTCAGTGGATGCTACTTTGTATCGGCAGTTGGTTGGCAGTTTGTTATACCTGACACACACTCGTCCTGATCTCTCCTTTGCAGTTGGTCTAGTCTCTCGGTTCTCACATGAGCCTCATGAGAGTCATTGGCAAGCTTCCAAGCGTATTTTGAGATACATTCAGGGCACACTTATGTATGGCATTCACTACACATCAAGGGCTCCTCACATTGTTGGCTACACTGACTCAGATTGGGCTGGTGATGTTGATGATCGGAAGTCTACTTCTGGCTTTGTTTTTTGTCTTGGCTCTGGTCCTATCACATGGTCGTGCAAGAAGCAGAACGCTCGAGCACTTTCATCTACAGAGGCTGAGTACAGAGCGGCAGTTCATGCTAGTCAGGAGATTTTATGGCTTCGGCAGTTGATGACTGAGTTTGGTTTTCCTCCTGATCGTCCCACTGTTCTGTGGTGCGATAATCAGAGTGCTATTCACATTTCCCGCAACCCGGTGGAGCATCAGTGCACTAAACACATTGAGCTTCATATGCACTTCATCCGTCAGCAGATTCAGGATGGTGTTCTCACTTTGGAGTACATTCCCACTGACGCGCAGGTTGCTGACATCTTCACCAAACCCTTTGCATCTCCGCGCTATCTTCAGTTGCGTTCTATGCTTGGGGTGACGGAAGTTGTCCTTGGGGGGTCTTGTTGAGTCCTTCCTTCCTTCATGTTTCTTTTCAGCATGTTGTTGTATCTCTTTTTGGGGTAGGGTTTTTCCCACTGGGTTTTCTCTATTTCCCCGGTTCACAGAGATTTCTTTGTTGTTGGGTACCTGATCAGGCCTTGTTGCCGGGACCCATTTTTCCTGCTTTCTTAGTTGTGCTAGGTTAGCTTCCTCCTGAGCTTCGCTTAAGGGGGGGTGTTAGAGTAATAGTATATTTACCTTTATAATTAAGTCTATCTGATTTAATTATTAAAGGTCACTATTATTCTTTTTTCACTTAAGCTTGTCATTTAGGTGCATAATAATTAATATGTTTATTAATTATTAAATGCACAAACCTAGCTTTCTCCGGCTTTAGGGTTTCTCACCTTATAAGCCGCTTTTTGTAATTATTGTTCAGACTTTTGGGAAATACAATTTTGCTCTCACTCCGCTGAGATTCTCAAAACCCTTGCTCTCTCTCTCTCTTAGGTTTTCGCTCCAGCTTCTGGTATTTTGCTTGCAGGTGATCTTGGTTTTTTGTGGATTTGCACATTTGTGAAATCTTACAAATCTGACCAACCAAATCAAAGGCCCACTATTGAAATGGCCAATGTGTTATGAAAGGAATCAGCTCTCTAGCTAGAACATGTATTAGGTTTCCATGGATCTTGCATTTCTTGCATGTGTTTGCAAAGTGGATAGCATATTTCTCCATTGTGGGCTAATAATATCTAACCCTTAAGAGTTTTTAAGCTAACGAAAGACCATTTGAGTGTGATCCACACACCTTCATGAACTTATTTTAATACATGATTAGACTCTTCATTTTCTAAACACCTAAGAAGTGCACCATCTAGACCATGTTTATACAAGTCATTAGTGATTATTATGTAATGTAATGCTACCCTTATTAGGGATCTCTTTTCATTTCTAGAATAGCCTTTGAGAATTGTTTGGTCTTTAAGATAGGCGTAGATATGGGCATATCTGGACAACACTTGGGTTTCAATAACACAAACAATTTGGGATTATGGTGAGTTATAGGAGGGAAAGGGGAGTTCTTCCACTACGAAGTCATAGAGAAATTGGTGCTCCTCTAATTATAACATTGATGCTAAAGTAGCCATCACATCAGCTACTCTATTCTTTGACCTTGGAATTTGTTCAAAAGTAATGAAGAAAAAATATTTCTTCAAGTCATCCGACATTATTTTGTAGGGCATGAGCTTGTCATCTTTCATTTGATAATCACCATTCACTTGATTGATAAAAATTTGTGAATCTCCATAGATGTGTAGTTCAACAATTTTCCATTCTATTGCCAGCTTAAGTCCATTCACAAGAGCCTCATATTCTGCTATGTTATTGGTGCATGGGAAAATCATTTTGTATGCTTTAGGAATCTTGTAGCCTTGTCGTGTAATGAATAAGAACCTAGCTCCTGATCCTTATTGTGTGAAGGATCCATCCAAATACATTTCCAGGGATGCTCTATCAAGTGAATGATTGATTCATCTGAAAACTCTACATGTAGTGGGTTGTTATCTATCAATGGTGTTTCTTCTAGTTGATCCGCAATCACCTATCCCTTAATATCTTTTCTATCCACATACTCAATGTCAAATTCACTTAGGATCAAGACCCACTTTGCTAGTCTTCCTGTCAGCATTGATTTGTTCAACAAGTACTTTAGTGGATCAATCTTAGCTACCAGTTTCACCTTGTGTGCTAGCATGTAGTGCCTAAGTTTTTGAGAAGAAAACACTACTACCAAGCATGCCTTTTCAATCATTGAATAGTGTAACTCACATGAAACCAAAGTTCTACTAATATAATATATGGCTCTCTCTTTCTTTTTTTCATCTTCTTGTGTAAGTAAGACTCCCAATGATGTGCTTGTAGCTGATATGTAGAGAAATAGAGGTTTTCTATAAATTGGTGCCATTAGAATGGGAGGATTCATTAGATATTTGTTGACTTGTGAAAAATTTTCCTCACATTTCTCATCCCATGTGAATGTAATTCCCTTACGCATCAACTTTGTGAAAGGTTGTGCTTGATCCACCAATTGAGAGATGAATCTTCTGATAGAATATAGCTTTCCTTGTAGTGTCCTCATTTGGCTAATGTTCCTAGGTGGTTGCATTTCAAGAATGGATTTCACCTTAGTAGGATCCACCTCAATCCCCTTTTCTAAGACTATGAACCCTATTATTTTTCTAGATGATATGCCAAATGCGCACTTCTTAGGGTTAAGTCTTAATTGGAATTGTTCCATTCTGTCAAATATTTTCCTAAGATCTTCTATGTGTGTAGCTCTTATCTTTGACTTAGCCAATGTGTCATCTACATAGTCCTCCATGTTCTTATGCATCATGTCATGGAATATAGTGGTCATTTCTCTTTGGTAAGTTGCACCTGCATTTTTGAGACAAAATGGCATCAAATTCCAACAATAGGTTCCCCATGCACATGTGAAAGTGGTCTTCTCTTGATCCTCAGGAGCAATTTTGATCTGATTATATCCCAAAAATCCATCCATTAGTGAATAGATATCATATCCAGTTGTTAAGTTCACAATCATATCTATGTTTGGCAATGGAAAATCATCTTTAGGACAAACCTTATTTAGATCCCTAAAGTCTGTACAAACTTTGATGGATTTATATGCTTTAGACACAGGAAAAATGTTTGAGATCCATTCTACATAATCAATACCCCTAATGAATCCAACCTTCAATAGTTTTTCCAATTCTTCTTTTACCAGTAATGCCACATGTGGATTCATCTTTCTTAGCTTTTGTTTTACTAGTTTTATATCAGGTGAAATAGACAAGTGGGGCATGATCAAGTCTGTGTCCAATCTAGGCATGTCTAAATAAGACCAAGCAAAGTTGACCTTATTTTCTTTGAAGAAGTAGATGAACTAGATATTTTCTTCCTTTGTTAATGAATTAGCGATATGAATGAGCTGAGGAGCTTCTATTATTCCCAAGTTAATGGCTTGTGTAGGTTCAATCAGAATTGATTATCTTTCCTAAAAGTGTTCTGGGAGGATATCAAGAATCTCATCCTTTGGCACCTCTAGGAGGTTTTCACCATTGGATACATCTTTTCATTTTTCTCTTTTAGGATTTGATACTGCCACTAGGTGGTTTTCACCATCAGATCTCTTGTTCTTTTTGTTTTTCATTTTAAGACTGAGAAACTTGATATCCTCCTCAGTCATTATTTCACTCCTTGCACCGACGGAAGAACATAAAGGTTCACAAGCATTTAAGTAACAGGCTATGGAATAGTCATTGTCAAGAGATAATAGGATTGTGGTTGTTGGCTCATTCCAGTCTATTAGTTCAGGATGTAGAAGGGATAGAGACTCAGTAGGTTCAAGAGATAGCACCACATTATTATCAACATTATTAACATGCAAGATGTTGTCTATTAGATTTTCTTCTAAATAAGTGTTAGGATCATTAGAGTCATGTTCATTATTATTAGAGTTCATGTTAGTGTTATGTGAATTTAACTATAGTTGTCTAGCATTAGAACTCTCTCCCTCTTCAATCAAGATTCCAGAAGAAAATTTGTGTATCACATCTATCTCTATATCCATTTTAACATAAGAAAGGACATCTCATTCATACTCATGAGAATCTACCTTACTATAATTTGAAACCCCCAAGAAGTGGGAAATAGTCATAGGTAATTGGATTTCTTCATTAGCATCATTCTCTCCTTTTGTAAATAGTTCTTGTGAAGGTTCTTCATCAAAATGGGGAGCATCAATAATAGAGACTTCTTGTTCTTGTTCTATGTCAGGTACTTCTGCTGGTTCTTCTTCTAAAATTTGTTCACATTCAATGTTTGTGCCGATTTCTAACTAAGGATCTCCTTGTAAGAGTAGCAACCTTTCATAAGAAATAGGTTGTCCTTCAATTTCTTCCTCATCCTCTGAATCCCCTGATCTATCAAACACAGGACCACTTTTTGCTACAAGATGAAATCTTGCTTCTCTAAAGCCTAGTCTAGTCTTTTCTTTAGGATTTTTGGATTCCATGTGTATAGGTTCAACAAGTCCTCTCTTATTTTGTCCCAAGGGTGATTTTCCTTTGTACCACATTTGTTTCATGATCTCATAACCATTTCCATACTTTTTGGGGTCTATATCCACATGTTTAACATTTCCATCTTCTTCATTTTTTTTATAAATCCACTGTAAGACATCCTTTTCTTCATTTTCTTCTTCGAGGGATACTTTTTCTTTAACCATCCCAGTTCCTCCATGTATAGTTAGAGCACTACCATTGGATGGTGTAAAAGTTGGTGAAGGTATTCCTTGTGTTCCTAGAGATATGGGAAGATCTGTTAGAGATATTGGGGGATCCATCTTGTATTCACCCATACTTGTCTCTTGGATATTGATCTTTTTAGCGAAGCTTTTCAAAACCATTTCTTTGGATGTTTTTGCTTTGTTAGAGATTTCCTTATTATGAGGAACTGTGTTTTCTTCTTGTTTGAGATTGTTGCAAGAATATGTAGTATCTACTAGAATAGTTACCTCCACCCCATAATGAGGAAACTTTAGGCATTGATGATAAGTTGAAGGCACAGCGTGCATTGAGTGTATCCAAGGCCTTCCTAGAAGAATGTTGTATACACGTGGTAAATCAAGAATTTGACATAGGACGTCTTGTTCTACAAGTCCCACTCTAATAGGTAGGATAACCAATCCTTTGGAAGATCTCTCTTCCTCATCATAAGACTTGATGGTTATCTTTCTTCTAGGATCAATTGCATGTTCTCAAAATCCTAATTGTTTCACCAAGTTGTATGTGCAAATGTTCAAACCAACACCTCCATCTATCAACACACACATGACTTAGTGTTTGTGAATAAGGACTTCCAAGTGTAAAGGTTGATTATGTGGTTGGTTCAATGATTTATCATCCTCCTCAGAAAAAGATAGATATTGTGGCGAGTTCAAGTGACCAACCATAGCTTGGAATCTATCCACGTCCAAATATTTTGGTACATTAGTGCTAAGTAGGGCTTAATCAAGAACTTCCCTATCACTAGGAGAAATTTTCAACAACTTTAGGATAGATATTTGAGTGGGTGTCCTTTTTAATTGATCCACAAGATTAAATTTATGAGGTAATGTTACTTTCTTAGACGTTGTTGTTGTTCTTGTTATTGGTGTGTTAGATGTTGAACCTCCTTTGAGAGTGAACTTAGCCTGATTTTGTGTTATAGCATTAGAAGATTCAACTTTGTTTTTGACTCCTTTTAGAGTGATCATGTTGATAGAATGTTCACATGGCTCTACCATATGGATTATGTTGTCATTATCAGTGTATGCATAGTTAATCTTGTTTCTCTTTGAGGATTCTCCTTTCTCATAGTTAGGCAAGGGTGTTTGAAATGCCTTATGGTCATTGTTTGTGTGATGACCATCTACTTTGACTTTTCCTTCTTCAATCAGGTCTTGGATGACATGCCTCAACTTCATAAAATTATTGGTCATGTGTCCCTTGTTGTGATGGAAATCACAGTAATAGTTACCATTCCACCACTTGGGCTTTATTTTTGGTTCCCAAGGTTTAGAATTAGGAATCATGATGATATTTTTTTCTAAGACTAACTTTAAGACCACTTCCAAGGTGTCTCCCAATTGTGTGAATGTCCTCTTAGGTCTTGCTTCCCAAGGCTCTATTTGAGGAGGAGGTTTGTTAAAAGTTTTATTAGCCGTTGGAGTCACCATAGAATTCAAATTCTTGTCCTCTTGGAGGTTTGTTGTAATATTAAATACCTCTAGTTTTGGTTTGAAATTAGGAGTATCAACAACTCCATCATTAACCACATTCTTTTTATTCTTGTTTCCATACTTATATTTATCCTTGGAGGGATAGTACTTGTCTTTATTTTCTTTGTGGATGGAGATTTAACCTTTTTTGATCAAGACCTCCTCAATCTTGATTGCACTGTCTATCATCTTATCAAAACTTGGTGGTCCTTGTAATTGTATAGGAAAATTCATTTCAAGAACCAAGTTGTTAATGAAGATTTCCATTTTCTCTTTTTCAAGTATCTTCCTAGCATATCATGCAAATACTATTCTCCATTACTGTAGGAAATTCAAGAATGGTTCTCTTGTTTTCTTCTTGGTGTTGCATAAATCCAACATTATTACTGTGTGTTAGATATTGTAAGAGTATTGTTGTATGAATTTTTGCACAAGTTCATCGAATGTCTTGATTCCTATGGGTAATTTTGAGAACCAATCCATTGCTTGTCCACCTAGAATTCATGGAAATAGCCTCATGAGGTATATTTTTTCGTGCATAAACTCCATGGTAGTTGTGCAAAATTCCCTCACATGATCTTGAGGATCAGAATTTCCCATTAATTTGTCATATTTTGAAATTGTGACATTTTTAAGAAATGGAATCATTTTAAGTCCCTTGTCAAAAGGGAAAGGACATATGTGCTCTAAGGAATATTGTTTTGCTAGTTGATCTTTTTCCTTTTTGAGCTCTTGGATTTCTATTTGTAAAGAAAGTAGATGTCTTGTCAAAATGGATTACAAGACATAATAACCTGGCCAAAATAACCTTGGATAGAATAACCCAGCCATAATAACCTAAGGACAAAATAACCCAGGGTCATAAGAACCCAATCCAAAATAACCCGCAGTCAAAATAACCCATGGACAAAATAACCCCATAAGATTATAAAGAAAGGAAAACAAAATTTATAAATTACAAGTATAATTCTAAAATTTTTTTTTATTAAAATTTTCAATTAGAGTGTCAAATTATGAGAAATGCCTCTTATATAATCTAAAATATTATTATTGTCATAACCATCAACTAGTCTTTTTAGTCTTTCTTTGAGTTCATGGTATTTTTTCCTGCTTGGTTGTGTAGTGTGTCCAACCATATATTTCTCTATTTTATTCTCTTGGAGACCTTGTTCTTTTTTCACTTCTTTGATGAATTTCCTAATTGAGCTATGCGATGATTGAAGCAATTCACTAAATCCTCTATGCCATCCCTCAATAGAATTATTGGTTTTGGGAAGATCATCTTGAATAGTTGAATAGCAGTTCCACATTGTGATTAGAAACTTGGGTGACCATCTATTGCCTCTTCTAGTTAGTCTTCCAATCCATGTGTCTTCAAAATAATCAATTATGGGTCACAAA
Organism: Chamaecyparis obtusa; assembly: GCA_027943335.1. NCBI lineage: Eukaryota > Viridiplantae > Streptophyta > Pinopsida > Cupressales > Cupressaceae > Chamaecyparis > Chamaecyparis obtusa. Next base: position 93,917 of record BSBK01006910.1, read on the forward strand.
GTCTCCTCATGCTCTGTATAAGGAGATTTTAGAATTGTTTCAAATTCATTTATTACATATATCTAACTCACAAGAGCTAATGCAACAAGTTTTTGACCTCAAATGAAAATAATTCATTGACACTGTAACATGTTTGTAGACCTTCGTCTTGAAATTTCCTCCACAAGAATTTTGATTTGTCTTTTTCTTATAACTCTAGACACTCTTAATTCTTCTCCCCTTCTTCCTTCATTTACTTCTCTTAATTCTACCACTTTATATATCATTGTAATGCCTATTCATAATGCCTTTTGACTTATATCTTTTCATAATAACTCTTATTTATCTTATTCCCATGAATTTGTCTTTATTTCTATAATTATTCACCATTTTATAAGTTACTTAAGCATATTAAAGATTTTTTAAGGCTATTTTAGGGGTATATAATGGATATATGGTCTAAAAATGATCCAAATATCATCTATGGTGCCTCACCAAATATCCTCTATGGTGCCTCACAATCCCTTTTTTAGCATACTAACTTAATCTAAAATGACCATGGGTTATTTTGTCCATGGGTTATTTTAACCATGGGTTATTTTGACCATGGGTTATTGTGACCTTGGGTTATTGTGTCCTTGGGTTATTATGGAGGGGTTATTGTGTCCAGGGTTATTTTGGTCAAGTTATTATGTCTGGTTACCATCAAAATGGATATGGGAGTAAGATCTTTTTTTTGCTTATGTTGACTCACATCATAGTGTTGGCAAGTTGACTATACTATTGTATATGACTGGATATAGTGTTGTCATTATGGAAACAAAGTCATATAGAGTTTTGGAGTTAGGGCACATTATCATAAGGTCAGAATATGGCTAAGTATAGAAGACTAGATAGTTAGCAGAGCACTAGAAGATCAGAGCATCAACGCACATGCGTACGACCGAGTTATGGTATGCACCCTTGACATTAAGCTGGTGAGAGTTTATTCATGCTAAGTCTAAGAGCACATGATTAGATGAGATAGTATGGTGAAGATACAGTCAGCTAAAGTGGTATAGATAGTGAATGCCAAAACAAAATAGTGTATGTAGCCGACAGTTAGTATTTTGATTAGAGATTATAATAATCATTTGTAAAGGCTATGCGCCTATTGTAATTAGGTTGTAGACATATAAACATCTTTATTTGTAAACACGCTTGATCCAATTCACTTGGAAGTGTTGTATGTAATCGGTTATAGGCTGACCTAGTTAATTATTTTGTTAGCGCATATAAATATAAGATGTACCTTTGTAATAATGTATGGAAATGATTACAAAGATAAGATAAGAAAAGCAGAGACATGCGAAGTGAATATAGAATAAGTTAGAGATTTACAAGGGGCTAAAGCATGAGCACACAAAAGGAACTAATTAGACAAGTAGCATCACAACACCAGTTCATCTAGTAGATATAGTGTGTATTTGAGATCAGAAGGTTGTAGCCTTCACCACTTGAGCAGTGAGCTTTAGGATAGTGTGTCCCCACCCCTAGCAGGGTTATTGTAAAAGACTCCTAACAAGGTCTAACCTTTAACCAAGTCACTATACCAAAATAATTGTAAAGAATAACTCCTAATAGGGTTGCAGATCTTCTAACAAGGATCATAAAACACTAGTGCAGTTCTTAGTGGGTGTTAATTCCCACCAGGGGTTTTACCTATTTGGGTTTCCCTGTAACCATGTTATGTGTTGTGATTATTTATCTTGTTTACATTGATGTTCATATCATTACTTAAGCAATCAAGTTAAGATTAAAGAGTTAAGAAATTGTAAAGATATAGTGAACATTGATTCACACCCCCCTGCTCTCAGTGTTCCCATTTGTAACAATTGGTATCAGAGCTCTAATCCTCTAAAGAAAATTTTAACCACTTGAGGAGATCAAAGGGTTTAGAAGAAGTAAAGAACTTGAAGAAGAATCTTATGGAAGCTCTTGAAGACCTTGATAGATCTAAGAAAGAAGCTGAAGAACTAAAATTAAAAGTCAGTGGTGAACAAGTATTCATCAAGAAACTGAGACAAGATTTGAAAAATTGTACAAATAATGATTTGGGAAAAATGGTTAAGAAGTTGAATGGGGAGAACACATCTCTAAAAAATCAGATTGAAGAGTTGGATGAAAAGCTAACTAACAATCAAGAATTTTATGATGAAAAGATCAAAGAGAACCTTCAACTGAATGAAGAATTGAGGCAAGAAAATATGGAAATATTGGAGCTAAGAAACAACAAAGAAAAGTTGGAATCTGAGTTGAAAGAGGTAAAGAATCACATTGAGAAATTACACACTAGTTTTGATTTGATAGAGTGACAATTATATGCATGGAAGCTTAAAGGAGATACTAGTGGCATGGGATTAAATGAAGCACAAAATCAGATTGATGACATGCAAGAAAAGATGAAAGCACTAGAAGACACTACAGATGCTAAGGGAACTAGAAATTGGACTAAAGACAATTTCAAACCATCTAAGGATGAGCGCAAGCCAGTAGACCGAACTTGTTATGCATGTAAGAAGCATGGATATATAGCAAGGGATTGCAAAGAGGTAAGACCTTTCAATGGTTACTTTCATTCATACAATAAATTTGGTCATAAAGCTATAAATTATAGAACAAGACTCAACATAATTAGAGAAATCATAATCAACCAAATGCAATAAGTTCTTAGAGTATTACATCTCACATATGTAATTATAATGGTCACTCAGCTAGATAGTGTAAAATGGTAACTCATATCAATGCACCAAGGAATTTAAGGCCTCAAATTATTTGTCACTCTTGTAATAAGGCTGGAAACATCTCAAAGTTTTTTAGATCAAGAAAGCAAAGTTAGGAAAGTGTTAAAAAGCCAACAGTATCAATATTGAATGAAGAACGAGAAGTCAAGTTTGTGAAAGCTACAGAGGATACAAGCTTGATTTGGTTAGAGGCAAAGAAGGATAAAGTTTATAAGCATGTATTGGATGCATCCACAATGGATGCACCCTCTACATTTGGATGAATGACCCTCAAGGTCATAGGGGGAGTTAAATTATCTCTATACTCCTAAGTGGCCGGTATACTCACCCTCAAAGTATGTGCCTTTGGATTTAACATTTTGGAGACTATTTGATGTCTATGATACTAGGTTATAGGTTTTAGCACACTAACAGGGTGAATAGTTTGCTCGCAACCACTATTCTTGTAGTAATTAGACTTGCTAGAGAAAATGGAGAGTTCAATCTATGTGAGATCTTGAGCACGCAATTGATTGATAACATTAGAGCCATCAAGCATGATAAGACCAAAATATTCAGGTTTGGGTCTCTAATCCTTTACATGCACTTCCATCTACTTGGAAAGGTCTCAGATTTGTACTTAGACAAAAGTATGCCTACAATGCCTCAAATATATCTTAAGGCATCTACTAAGAGCACATTGAAGGATTACATGGAGCTATAATTGAAGACATTTAGGATCAAAATACAAATGAGGTACAAGATACTAGAAAGTATTGTTGAGAAATACAAAGACAACATTTATTTTATAGTAGAAACTAACATAACATGTATGGAATCAGTTGAGCCTAGAACAAAGTTGATTCATCTACTTGGTTATAAGGTAGAAGAACCAATCTTGGAAGCTTAGGTACAAGTACTAGTTTCAGCACCTAACGACCCTAATGAACCTAGATGGGGAACTTATGAAGAAAAGACAAGGGAAGTTGATGCAGTTCTGAACAGTGCAACAACTAAGAGGAAAGCCTCTAAGATTACATCTAAGATACTCAGAATTCATGGTGTAGTAGAGGAAGATCTTGAAAAAGAAAGAGAAGAAAAGATATCCTTGGATATTGAGAGTGCATCCAGTGGAAGCTAAAACTGATGATCCTAAAATGATGAAAGTCAAGATTGAGAAGACTGATGATCCAAAGGATAAACAGGGTAAAATAGATGTTATCCCTCTTGTTCCCAAAGATACAATTGATCTAACATCACCTCCTAAGTACAAGAAAATGACCAAGAGGAAGAAGGAGACTGATGCAAGCCACCCATCCTCGTGGACAACCAAAAGTTAGAAAAAGAACACTCAAGAACCTCTGCAGGTAGGTTTCAGACCTAGTCTTCAAGTGTTGAAAACAAAGATTATTGAGGAAGGAAGAATTGATCAAATAGGGAAATTATATGAGAAATTCAGTGAGATTGATAAATTATAAATTCATGGAATGATAATTAAACACATGCTCAATTTCAAGAAGACAATCTTTGAACTTAAGACAGTAATTCCAGAAAATGTGTGGAACATCTTGGAATTATTGAAAAGATAGGATATTGAGGAGGATCTAAGAATAAGAGAAAAGATTCTAGATGAAAGCCCCCCTATATTTTCCCTAGAAGAGAAAACATTATTGGTAGATTTTGTGAAGGTGTACCTAAGAACTAAGTCAAGAACTCTACACATAATGGATAAGAACTATGAGTTGGTAACTAAAGTAATTGAGAAAGCTTTTGAGAAAATATTTCTGGATAGGAACATGTACCCACCTATTGCACCCACAACTCAAGTACCCTCTAAGGAAGCAAAGGAGTTAGAGACCACCAATGTACCAATAACAGGTCCTTAGGATTTCACACCTACAATGGTAACACCTATAGAGGTAGTGAAGTCTATGCCCATGACTAAGACATAAAAAATGACACAATCTTTATAGATAATGTGGGGATAGAAATGGCATCCATAGACAATGACTTGGATAAGTTCAAAGAAGAAAAAATTCTATGTGGTGACAATTCACCTAAGATACAAGAAGAAGTGTTAATAGAAGATATAACAAAACAGGGAGATGAATTGGAGAAGGAAGAAGAAAAAGAGGGAGAGGATATAGAAAAGAAAGATGAACATGTGATTACAAAGACTAAAGTAATGGATGTCATTCAAAGTTCACTCCTTACCCCAAAACCATCTGCATCATTGTTGTCAAGTTTGACACCAAACACCAAAAGCTTGGACTCTTGGGGAGAGGAAGACCTGATTAAGATCAATGTCCTTGCTATGGAAAAAGAAAAAGAGAAGTAGATGATGAGGAACCCTCTATTTGTTGAATCAATCAACATTTTGAATAGCTTGTTACCTTCATACAAGAAAGTGTCTAAGATTCATTGAGTTGATGATGTTAGCACCATTCTTACAAACTTCAAGATAAACTTTTCTAGCTTGGAAGAATTTGCATCCCAAGTTGTAGAAGAGAAATATATGAAGAAGAGATTGAGTGAACTAGTTGGAAACTTTTCACTTGACCTTAGTTCATTGAAGGTAGGTCAAACTTCCTTGAAGGAGCTCACAACTAAGGGAAGAAAGATCATTACAGACTGCATGAACCAAGATAAACTAATTGGAGATCTATACAAGAAAATCTAGGAGGCAGAAGCAATGATTGATAATGTAATAAAATTAGTGGAAGATCCCTCCATCGATGTGAACATGTGCAATAATGTGTACCAAGGGAAAATAGACAAAATAGAAAAGACTGAGAAAGAGATGTCTAAGATAAGGGCAAGGCAAACACAGCTCAAGAATTCTCTTGTGCCCTCTCTAGATGTACTTAATAAGAATATCAAGGAGACCGATGCCACTATGGTGACATATGATCAAGGTTTGAGTATAGACTTGAAAAAGATGGAGAGACTAACATATGCCTTATGCGCCCATCTACAAACTATCAATGCACTGATAGCATTTTGGAAACAAGAGATCCACAACGTGTAGATTGCTTATCAGGATGTACTTTCTTTGAAAAGTACTTGTAGATACACTTTTTTGAGAACCTTTATCATTAATGTCAAAGGGAAGTATTTTATGTAGAATATGGAGTATTATATATGATGTAAAGAAGAAGTATAGTACATATTATAAGGGAGATATAAGTTAGAGTATATATTAAAGAATTTTGTATAAGGGTACAGTTAGTAAATTTGCCATATTCCTTTGTTGCCATTAATGACAAAGGGGGAGATTGTTGACAAGTTGACTATACTATTGTATATGACTAGATATAGTATTTTCATTATGGAAACAAATTCATATAGAATTTTGGAGTCAGTGCACATTATCATAAGGTCAGAATATGGCTAAGTATAGAAGACTAGATAGTTAGCAGAGCACCAGAAGATTAGAGCATCAACGCACGTGCATATGACCAAGTTATGGTATGCACACTTGAAGTTAAGATGGTAAGTGTGTATTCATACTAAGTCTAAAAGTTCATGATTAGATGAGAGAGTATGATGAAGATACAGTTAGTTGAAGTGGTATAGATAGTGAACGCCATAATAGAACAAAGTATGCATCTGACTATTAGTATTTTGATTAGAGGTTATAATAATGGTTTGTAAAGGCTATGGGCCTATTGTAATTAGGTTTTAGACATATAAACATATTTCTTTGTAAACATGCTTGAGCCAATTCACTTGGAAGCATTGTATTTAATTAGGTATAGGCTAACCTAGTTAATTGTTTTGTTAGCACATATAAAAATAAGATGCACCTTTGTAATAAAGTATGGAAATGGATACACATATAAGATAAGAAAAGAAAAGATGTGAAGTGAAGATAGAATAAGTTAGAGCTTTACAAGGGGCTAAAGAATCAATGCACAAAAGGAACTGATCAGACAAGAAGTGTCACAACACCAATTCATCCAATAGATATAGTGTGTATCTGAGATTAGAAGGTTGTAGCCTTCACCACTTGAGCAATGAGCTCTATGACAGTGTGTCCCCACCCCTAATAGGGTTATTGTAAAAGAATCCTAATAGGGTCTAACCTTTGACCAGGTCACTGTACTAAAAGTATTGTAAAGAACAAATCCTAATAGGGTTGTAGATCTTCTAACAAGAATCATAAAACACTAGTGCAGTTCTTAGTGGGTGTTAATTTCCACCGGGGTTTTTAACTGTTTGGGTTTCCCTATAACCATATTGGTGTTATATGTTGTGATTGTTTATCTTATTTACATTGATGTTAATATCAGTACTTAAGCAATCAAGTTAAGATTCAAGAGTTAAGAAATTGTAAAGATATAGTGAACACTGATTCACCCCCCCCATCTCAGTGTTCTCATTCCTAACACATAGTTCTTGGGTAATTTTATGCCTCGAGAAGAAAATTCTAGGAAATACTTTTGTTTTTTTTCCTCTAAGGTTCTTTCAAGCATCTTGTTAAACCATTTTCTTTGTAAGCCTCTTTGGTATTCTTCCTTTGTAGGTTCTTCATCATCATGGTAGTGATGATGTGTGTCACATTGTCATGTTTCTTCTTGGGTATCTTGTGCTTGTTCATCATGTTCTTCTTGATAGTCTTGGTCATCGTGTCTTTGATCCCAACAAAAATCTTCCTGATTGTTCATGGTTATTTGTTTGGGTGTCACTGTGTGAGTAGTAGTAGGTGTAGTGCCAAATAGAGGATTGATTATTGAAGTCCCTCATGTTTCAAATGTGAGAAATTCTACTTTGTTTGAGAATGGATTTGTTCTAAAATGATAAGATTTGTGTCGTGTGGTGACCATGAAAACTTGATCAAGGAATTAATGAGTGTCTTGTGTTCAAATGGTCTTGAATTTTTGCAAATGTCTGTTTGTGAGTCCACAGATGCAAGAGTGGGTTTTAAATTGTCCTAATGGATCCAATGTCAAAGGGTGTTAGAGTGCCCTGTTTATGAGTTGGGAACCAAAAATGTAAATGGTTCTGATAATGTGAAAGCTCCAGCATTAAAGGGGGTCAAGGTGACCTATTTCTGAGCTACAAACTTGATTATAGATGATAGGACAAATTGACTCCACAAATTGGACAAATGCAGCAAAGACCATGCAAGGTAACAAGACTTTCTCAAAAATAGCTCTTCCAGGTTATCAAATGGATGTTTTTTGACAATAAAACCTTATTATTTGGCCAAATGGGTATCTGAAAATGTGAAATTTTTGGTTTTGGAAAGTATGGAAGTGCTCACTATCCCAGATGCAATATTTTCCAAAGTTTTGTACCCCAGTTGCAATCTAGGAAATATGGGATGTGACTTAGGAAATGTAGTGGTTACCAGATGTGATCCAGGAAATGGTATAGTTACAAAATGTGATCCAAGTTTGAACATATGCAATGAGGGATACGGGATGCGATCTAGGAACCTCGGATGTGACCCGCTGATGTTAGGAAATTTTATGTTTCAGTTTTTTCTTGGAAAATGGGTCATTTTTATCAGATTCCATTGACTGCCAAGTGTTTATAAGTTCTTGTAAATGCTCTTTATTTGTTCATTTGGGGGGAATCATCTAAATTTGCAATAAGAACACATCAAGTAATCATTTTTAATGAAGACACACCTATCCTTCCTTATGCTAGGTAGAGATTAGTACCACTTGTTCACTGACTTAGGAACACACTCAAAGACTCCTTAGAATATTGTAGGTCAATAACACATACTGGATATTGAAGCCCATATTAGCCGAGTAATAACATCAATGAGGGCTTGATATGGTGAATGTCTTCGGGTAATTACTATTTGCCTCACACAAGTGATAAAAACCTTTCAAGAGTGATCTGGGTATCATCTAGCATAAGGTTTTTAATTAAGGCATTCATTCATAACCGTCTCCCATAGTCCCACAAGTAGGATTTAGACCATAAGCCCTATAGGAACCTGAAAATGTGCAGTCTCACAAGTGAGATTTAAGTGGCTCCACTCTACACGAGATCCAAGTTTGTCATTGGAATTAATCATCAATCTCCCAAGAAAAGATAGATTATGTCTTCTGAGGCTTTAGCCTCAAGAAAGTGTCAAATTTTACAGTGGGGTGGAAGAGTTGGCTTAAGAATTGTCCCCACTTGGGTCATTCCCAGAAGATTTTTTCCTCAACTGGTAGGCCCACTAATGGTATACAATAAAGAAAATGGATAAATGATAATGAGCTCTGGATTTCTGAGTCTCCTTGAAGGAGAAGAGAATAATCTCCTAACTCACACCAAGAAACCCAAACACATCATGCAAATTAATATCAAATTACTCCAATTTGACTCAAAATCACAAGTCAATGTTTGAGTTTCTGATTCTCCCTCAAGAGAAAAGAGCATAAAGTGATAAAATATAGAAGCATTAAGTCTATTTTATCCTTTTAAAGCAAATCACAAGAAATTGTTAGTATTTTTATCATTTGGGTCTCTATTTTTCATCCTGCAAACCATAGTTAAGCTGTCAAAAACTAGATAAATCACCAATCCAAATTATTAGGGGTCAGAAAACTCAAGATTCCAAGAAAAACTCCTAGATGTGATCCTAAAATTTCCCGAAATGCGATCCTATTTCCAAAAAATGACCCTAATTCCCAAATATGATCCAGATCACCAAATGTGATCTTGGATTTTACCAAAAATGACACTTATACCAGATGTGATCCAAGAAATATGGGATACGACTGTTCTTCCCGAATGCTATCCTCTGTAAAAAAAAAATAACACGACAAAAAATAGTTTTAAAAGCTATAAAAATAGGAAATCCGGGGCACTGCCCCACGATGGGTGACATAAATGTGTGTGAGTTTAGGGATCACAACACAACACTTCAATAGGACATTGGATCATTTGTTAGCAATATTAAGCATGAAAATTAAGGAAATCAACAAATAAAATCATCTTATTGCTCTCTAGTTAGCACAAGTATGACAAGGGTGTTAGTAGCTCTCAGATATTAACCCTAAATATTGACAATATGATACTAAAATGAGAGATTCAACTTAGAATGCATGAAATAAACTAGAAACTAGGAAAATACATCACAATTTTCCATTTAGATCATGAATTCTTTACTATAAGCCCAAATGAGGTGTTTTCTAATTAGATAGAGCATGAAATGAAAGCATGAAAGCATGAAAATCAAAGCAATTTAGACTAAAAACCAAGGAATTTGGAAATAATAATGGGCATTTGAGAAGGTTCTTTTATAGGAAATTGGAGCAAATGGATGATTGAGATGCATCTGTGAGGAGTGGTTGAGATGCATCTTGGCTTGATCCTTGATCCATGTGATTTCCTCTTAATCATTTAAATGTGTTTGTTGTGTTTGTTGAATTAAGAGGGATTTACCATTTTCTTTTAATTAATAACTCTAGCCATGAATTTGGTGGGATTGAATTAATTAAATAGGCCTAGAGTTAATTGACTTCATTTTGTTAGAGTATCTATTTATCTTCACTTATTAATTAGATCATCTTGATTTAATTATTAAGTTGTCTATGTACTCTATTTTCACTTAAGCTGTCTCTTAGGTCCATATAATTAATATTTTATATTAATTATATTGCACAGCCTAGCTTTTTCCTTTGAGGGTTTTCATTCACCTTATAGGTTGAACTCTTGTAATTATTTTTCATTATCTTGGAATACAATTTGCTCTCACTCCGCTGAGATTTTCCAAGCCTTTTATTTTTGTCTCTTTGGTTTCCTTTCAGCAATAGGTTATTTGCATGCAGGTGTTCTTGGTGATCTGTGAGGTTGGATTTCTCAACTTCTACATGGTATCAGAGCTTCTCTATTGTTGCCTAGTCTAAGCTTTTGGAGCTATGATTCGAAGATGAAAACCACAGCCTCTCTAGGTTTTTTTCTTCATTTTGGAGGAGGCACTATTTTCTGGAGCACTTTGAGCCAAAACGGACTCCACCATTGTGTTCAGAAGGCTTGGGAGAGTCAAAAATCATGTAAAATTTGTGGTTTTTGGCCACAGTGACCTTTGGGAAAAAAATTTCATTCCCAAGTCGTACGACACGCTTCCTGAGAAAAAAATTAAAATTAAAAAAATCTCAAAAAATGCCCCACAGGGATTTCTCTGGAACACACTGTCACCGCACCACCCTGATGCCGCTCCAGCCTAGCCCATGCTTAGCACCCACCAGCATGCTCAACCCACACTCAGCCACCTTGCGCCACTACAACACCGCCTAGGAGCCACCGGCCATCGCCCTCTCCGCCCACTGGCCACTTGACAGGTGATGTCAGCAATTTGGTGTTGATGTCACTTTCCGTCAGTTTTTTCAAATTTTTCTGGCGACCAAAATTTTTGTCCAGTGACTAAAACCTTTTTCTAGCCTACAGTCATCTGACAGTCATACAGCTGCCAAATTTTTTGTTGTGACTGGTTTTTTCCAGAGAGCTTCTTTTCAGAGGCCTAGTTGGTTTTTCGGTCATAACTTGTGCATACGGTGTCCATTTTCAGAAAATGAAATATCATCAGAAAGGTGTTTTTGATCTAGACATGATGATGTTGGTCTCATTTTCTAATTTGGCCATTTGAGCTCTCATTTTTAGTGTTGAAGTAGAGGCTTTTGTTTCCTCCCTCTCTACATCTGGCATCTAAGTTTTCTTCTCATTTTTGTGCTTTCAATAATTGTTTACTTGTTGTATGGGGGTTAGAATTATACATTGTGGGGGGGTACATTTTCCTTTTTGTAATTTACTTTAGAAAAGACCCTTCTACTTTCATCTACTTCTTCTCTCAATGTCAGACCCCTCTATGGCCTAGTTGACACCACACAACTACCACACTTGGAAAGGAAAGATGACCAGATTTCTTATGGAAAAAGGGCTATGGTCATGCCTCGATGAGGCTTAGCTAGTTCTATAGAGGCCTTATGAGGCTCTTATGTAGAGAAATAGGATGGATGAGGCAATGGGCCTCACTGTACTGAATATTTCAGATGGGTTGTTATTCCACCTGGATTGTTTGACCACACCCAGGGCTATGTGGAACAAGTTTTCCACCTTGTTTGGCACAATGAATGAGTTCAGGGTTCTCCAGATAGATGCAGAGTTCACCTCCTTGGTACCTAAATCATTCACTAGCATTGAGGACTTCTTGATGAAGTTCAAGTCTCTTTGCTCTATTTTATAGGTTGCTGGAAAGATGAAGTTAGATGATGAGTGTATCTTTCTGATACTCTCAAAGCTTCACAGCCCTTATCAAATTTTCACTTCAACCTTCTACTCCACTATGGATGCACTAGGTGCATGACATGTTATGCCCTCCTTTGAGACTTTTTGTGACAGGTTGATTCGTGAGCAGTCCAAGCTCAATTAGATGGATTCACTTATAGGTTCACAGTCATAGGCATTTCTTGCCAAGACACCTCAAGATACACAGAAGTAGAAGCTGAATTAGATATCTGATTCCTCTTCTCAACACTCTACTAGCCCACCATCTTCTTCTAAGAAGGAGAAATAGAAGACTGAGAGCCCTAGATGTTCCTATTGTCAGAAGGGACCTCATGATGAGTCACATTATTTTTAGAAGACATTTGATGGTTATGAGAAATAGATTGCAGATTTGCAAGCTCTTCTTTAGAAGAGCACTATTTCCTCTCCATCCTCTTCTACCTCACAAGGGTCTTCTTTTCAGTCTTCTGCAACATCTTCAACATCTAGACAAGATTTTGGATAGGGTCATGCATTACAGGCATTTGTTGCATCCCCTTCATAGGTCCCTTGGATACTAGATTCAAGTGCTTCTCACCATATGGGATCTTCTCTGGAGATCTTCTCTTCTTTTGAGGCTTCTCCTATTCCTCACATTCTCATGGGGAATAACACTATTATGACATTCTATAAGAAAGGTTTTGTAGGAATTCAAGATGGCACATTCAATGATGTATTATATGTTCCCTCTCTATCTATAAACCTTCTCTTGATTTATCTGATTACACTCAGTGGGTCAGGGAAGATAGTTGAGTTCATGACAGATTCAATCTTCATGTGGGGCGGGTAGGTCACTTGAACCTCTGTGTTTCTCCTAAGACCACTTCTATGACTACCTCACCACATCTTGTTGAGGTTTCCTCTATTCAACAAGACTCTATTTCAGCACTGCCAGACCCTCCAGCTCCATTCATCGAGCCACCAGGTGTAGTTATTGAGGATTCTATAGAGGACATTCATCTCCTCTCTCCTGACAGTATCAACACACCTGTCATACCACCTACATTGGGGATTCCCTTTCAAGATCCTTGTGTCTACTCCTTTGAGCATCAACTCAACCTTCCATTGACACCTCATCTTTCAAGGTTACCTCTTCAGTGTTCACTACCTTTCACTCCTTTGTATTGGAGTCATGGTGGTTTTCTCATTGATCCAGAGGTTCTTTCATTTCAGGGGGGCTTTGGAGCCTTGACCCTCTCTCACAGGGGGGGTTGGCAACACACATTGTACTTATGGCTTTAAGAGAGTCTCTTGAAGTCATTTCTTTTTCTTTTTCTTTCTTTTATATCTCTATTTGGATAGGATTTTTTCCCACTCAGTTTTCTCCTTTGTATCCGGTTTATAGAGATTTCCTTGTATTGGGTACCTGATCAAGCCTTGTTGCCAGGACCCATTTCCCGCTTTCATAGTTGTGCTAGGTTAGCTTACCTCCTGAGCTTTGCTTCAGGGTGGGTGTTAGAGTATCTATTTATCTTCACTTATTAATTAGATCATGTTGATTTAATTATTAAGTTGTCTATGTACTCTATTTTCACTTAAGTTGTTTCTTAGGTGCATATAATTAATATTTTATATTAATTATATTGCGCAACCTAGCTTTTTCCTTTTAGGGTTTTCATTCACCTTATAGGTTGAACTCTTGTAATTATTTTTCATTATCTTGGAATACAATTTTCTCTCACTCCATTGAGATTTTCTAAGCCTTTTATTTTTGTCTCTTTGGTTTCCTTTCAGCAACAGGTTATTTGCATGCAGGTGTTCTTGGTGATTTGTGATGTTAGATTTCTCAACTTCTACACATTTTGCTTAGGACCTTGGTGGTAAATGCTTAAATTGTGATTTTAATTGATTTTATTGAATTTTAATTAACTATGTTAGTGATCAAGAATCAAATTAACATAATCAAGATTAAATGTCAAATTAACAGTAAATAGGGCCTTAGGTTCTATTAGTCTGATTTTAGGTGATTACAGGCATCACCTTAACCAATACTTTTTCATGATAATTAGCCTCTCTATGGTTTTTCCCATATTGGGTTTTCCACATAAAAATCTAATGTTTGTGGTGTATGATTCTTGTATGTAATGTAGGATTTGGTGAAAACCAAATCTATTAAGCCCAATAAACCTGCATGCAAAATCCTGTCATAAGGAAGAAATATGTAGGAAACAAACAAGGGTTTTTCTTTGATAATATAAAATTTTATTATTATCAGCCAAAAAAATGAATCAAAATATACAATGGATCAATCTTTATAGAAGGAGATCAAAAAACCTAATGGGAAACCCTAATAGGTAAATAGGGATTTAATAATTAGACTTAATTATTAAATGACTAATGCAAGTGCATAAAGTGAAATCTTAAGAGGTAGAAAAGTTAATTTAATCAATGTAATTAAATTAATTCTTTACTCTAACACCCCCCCTTAAGATGAGAAACAATGCATCTACAAACAATACAAGAAAGAAGCAAAGGAACTACAATGTTGAATGCAAATTCGGGTCCTAGCAACATGGCCTGATGAGGTACCCAATCACAACCAAATATCTATGAAATAGAGAAATAGGGAAAACCACATGGGAAAAACCCTCCTCTAAAAAGAGATAGAAAGATGCAGAAAGTGAGAAAAAGAAAGGAAGGCAGGCCTCAATGAGACCCCCCAAGTAAAACTTCCTTCACCCCAAGCATAGAACATAGTTGAAGATATTGTGGGGATGCAAAAGGTTTAGTGAAGATGTCAGCAACCTTCTCTAAAGTAGGAACATACTCCAAGCTAAGAGGACCACCCTGAATTAGCTACCTAATGAAATGCATATGGATCTTAATGTGCTTCATCTACTGATGCTCAACTGGGTTGTGGGAAATATGAATGGCACTCTAATTGTCACACCAAAGAAGAGTGGGAGTATCATGAGGAAACCCAGACTCTATCATCAATTTTTGAAGCCATAAAACCTCCTAACTAGCTTGCACAACTTCTCAATACTCTTCCTCTATAGATGATAATGCAACAATAGTCTGCTTCTTGCAAGACCATTTGATAGGACTAGAACCAAGACAAAAAACAAAGCCAAAAGTAGACTTTTGACCATCTATATCACCACCCCAATTGGCATCTATGAAACCAACAATGTGAGGATATCCTGATGGATAGTGAATGCCATATGAAGTAGTGCCCCGAATGTACCTCAAAATATGTTTGGCATCTTTCCAATGACTCTCATGAGAATCATGGGAGAATCAAGAGATAGTGCCAACCATAAAGGAAATGTCAGGATGAGTGTGTGTCAGGTACAACAAACTACCCACAAGTTGCCTATATAAGGTGGAGTCTACTAAAGGAGTAGACCAAGTGGTAGACAAAATAACACCTAAGTGAAAAGGTGTGGGAGAAGGATTTCAATCAAGCATGTTGAATCTCTAAAGCATGTCAAGATCATACTTTTTCTGGTGTATGGAAATCCCATCTGAAGATTGAATAACCTATAGGCCCAAAAAGTAGTGTAGAAGGGAAAGATCTGTCATCTCAAACCACTCCATCAATGCTCTTTAAACACTCTAAATCATAGAAGATGAGCTACGTGTGATGATGAGATCATGAACATACAACACAAGTATCACAAGATGAGCTCCATGATGTTGAATGTACACTATAGGATCAAAATGATAGAGGGTGAAGTGTGAGGTGAGAAAGAAAGAGTCCATCTTCTCATACCAAGCCTGAAGGGCTTGTTTGAGACCTGTGTGTGTGAATTTTGTACCTAGCTATAGACACAACACTTTAGTAAAATATTAGAGGTTAGCGAAAACCAAAATCTGCAATGAAATGGAAACTAAACTAACCAGGGGATTTACTACCTTCTAGTAGATTTGAGTATGATACTCTCATATCAGACTGAGACCAGTGACAATGCAACACCTAAATGAAGGATTTGAATGCAAAATATGAAAGACTATGAGTGCAGATTAAGCTATATTTTTGTATTTTCTATGCAATAGTATGAAATCTGTATGGATCTAAGCAATATGAATGAAATAGAATGCAGATTTAATCTAAGAATGCTATGAATGATTATTAAATCTATGATATGAAACTATGCAAAAGCTAATGATCAACTATGAAAGATCTCCCAAATTGCCTGTCGCAAGTGCTCAATCCTTCAATCGCCAATTCGCCAGAGTAATTGTGCAAATTTGATTGTTCATCAAAATGAAGAGTTAAGCCTTGATTTTATAGAAATCCAGGGCTTTGAGGATGCAAGAGAAAAGCCATAAATCACTCTTGATAAACTCAGGCTGATTTTTGAGTTATCAGGAAATTAGAGATAATTAACTCACAAAAATCATGCAAAAGCAAAGCTTTACTCAAAATAGAGTTTAGATCAAATTTCAACTCATCATCAGATGTTGAGTTTCAATTTTGAAATTGATTGTTAATTTCTAGTTGGCTTCTTTTCTGATTGTGCATGATTTAATATGAATTAATTTAATAAATAAAGTGATTTATTCTCAACTTAACTGATTTTTGAATTAAAACAATTGATTTATGGGTTAATCAATTATTAAATCAAACTTTATTCAAAAACTATATTATTAAATATTGACAATTGACTTTAATTAATTAAATAGGAATTTAATTAATTAGTCATAAGATTTTTGATTTATTGTCAAAATTAAATAATACAATTTAGGAATAAATATAATTAAATGTAATTAAATAATTAAGTGGCAGTATTAAATCTGATTAATTAAATATTCACAATATTCAATTAATCAAACTTTAGGATAAATAAGATTTATCGCCAAATAATTATTAAATTAAGAATAATTATGATAAATTAGGAATATTTCTAGGAATATACCCCAATGCAGAATTTAGGATAATCAATTAAATTCGATAATGTGTAGATGTGCCTTAGGTTAGGACTTTTGTATCGATTTCATTTGATTTGAAGATGTAGGAGGTTAATGAACCTATAGCCCATTTTTGGGCTATTACAAGACCATATAATGACCTCTGAAGTCTACAAACAAGAGAAGATTCCTAAACAAAATAATGAGGTTGTTCCATATAGATCTCCTCATGTAGATCCCCATGCAATAACACACTCTTCACATGCATCTGATACACTATCCAACCCTATGAAGCTACAAGAGAAAGTACCAGGCAAATAGAATTCATTTTGGTGACAGAAGAAAAAATCTTGAAGTAATCAATACCCTCCACCTATGAAAATCCCTTCACAACTACATGTTCCTTAAACCGATCAATAGAACCATCTGCAACATACGTGGTATGGTACACCCACTTACACCAAACCATTTTTCTTCCTTTTCAAAGAGTACAAATATCCCAAGTGTGATTCTTCATCAAAGAAGAGTATTGATCATCCATAGCCCTATCCCACTCAGGATGTCTTGTTGCCTCTAAAAACTTCTGAGGATCATCTAAAATATCATGACTCAAAAAACTAGTACCAGATCATTGAGCATGAGTATGGTGGGTATCTGAAGGATCTCCTACCAAAGAACCAATAACACTAATAGTATCCCAAGTCCACTTGGGCACTTGCAGAATATATGGTGGAGGAGGGGAAGGTGGATCATCATCTAAATCATCCTCAGAGGATATAGAATCCTAAAGAGGAGAAGAGGAAGTACTAGGTAATGAGGGAGAAGCTAGTGATGGAGGCTCCATCTGAGGATCTAGCGCTCAACAAACTGGACATCTCACTAAAATAATACCTCTCTAGAATCAGGATCAAACAACCTGTATGCCTTCATATCCTCACAAGAGCCAAAAATATTAGTGGTTGGCTCTTCTTCTCCATGGATTTCCTCTGAGCATCTGGAATAAATGCCCAAGCCTCACTACCAAACACTCAAAATGTAGAAACATCAGGCTTGACATGGGACCAAGCCTCCTCAGGAGTCAAATGTCGTAATTCCTTATGAGGCATCTGATTTTGAATATAGTTGGCACAATTCATTGCCTCTGCCCAAAAGGAAGGTTGCATATCTTGAGATTGTATCATATAATTAGCCATCTCCCATAATGTTTTGTTCTTTCTCTCAACAACACCATTTTTCTGGGGGGTATGGGGAACTACTAGCTGATGCAATATACCCTGCTCAGTGCAAAAATCATGAAAAGACTGATTCACATATTCCCCCCCATTGTTAGTGTGTATCCACCTAATAGAAAGACCAGACTACTTCTCCACAAATGTCTTAAAGACTCAAAGTGAATCAAAGACATCAGACTTGTACTTCAAAAATTACACCCATGTGCATCTAGAGAAGTCACCAATAAAGGTGAGCACATAATGAGCATGAGAAAAAGGAGTGAGAAATGACATGAGATCACTATGTATCAACTCCAATTGTGCCTTAGCACATGAGGATCTACCTATTAGAAAGGGATCTCTATGATGTTTTCCAAGTGCACAACATCATCAAACACCATCAGTGTAAGAGATCTGAGGAAGCCCAATCACTAACTCCTATGTACTCATTTGTTGTAGATATCTATAGTTGACATGGCCAAAATTCTCATGCCAAAGCTTGCTCATTATTTCTACATGAGCAAAAGAGAAACACCTGTATAATCAGAGCTCTCAAATCCATCAAACCTGTATAAGAGAGACTCTAAATCAATAGTCCCAGTAGCAACAACCAAATTAGGATCATGGAGGTCTCTAATAACTGCATCATGTGGTGAGAACTCAACTATCTTACCAGAACCATAATGGAAAATCTGATAGATAGACAAGAGGTTCGTAGAAATGACAGGAACCAAAAGATCATCCTATAGAGAGCCATCATCCAATGAAACAATACCAGAACCTATAACTGAAATTTGTACTAAGTCACCAACTACAATCTATGTAGTAGCACTCTGAGCAAGTGAGGTAACCAAACTAGGTATGTTTTTCATATGGTGCAAAGCACCTAAATCAATGATCCAAGTAGTAGTGGAAGATAATGCTTATGCAGAAAGAGAATGACCTTTCCCTATGGAAGTAGGTGAAGGCTATGGAGAGGAAATACAATGCTGGTGCAATGCTTCCTCTAGAGCCTCGAGATGTTTCCAACACCTAGAAACTAGATTCCCTTCCTTGCCACAAAAACTACAAGCTTCACTTGTGAACTTCTTAGTTTTGGAGGAAGACTCACTGAACTTAGAAGATTTACCCTTAGGAGTGGATTTATTAGACTCTATTTTCTTAGGTGGCTTGGATGAATTCTCACTACCAACTAAATCTATTTTGGGCTTCTACTTCTGCTTCTGTGTCCCCTTAGAAGTATGAGCAACCAAAGCTTTGTTCTTAGTCCCAAATAAGGAATCCAACTATGTGAGATTTTCCTTCTCTCTAGTCAACCAATCACAAAACACCTCAAAATTGGACATCTAGAATCTTTGACCCAATGCATCCATGGTAGAGTAGAAGGTGGAGGAGAAAATCTGAAAGTTTCCTTGAAGTTATGATAGAATTAGGTAGATACACTCTGTGTCAGTCTTAGCCTTTCCACATCTTTGTAATAAAGACTTCTGCTGCTTGAACATCATCAAGAAGTTCTCAATGGATGGAAAAGTATCTGGTATAAGAGAGGTAAGATCTTCCTCAATCTAAAGTGCTCTGAACTCATTCACTATACCAAACAAGGTGTTAAGCTTGGTCTACATAACTAGAGGGGTATTGTTGTTAGGAATAGTCCAAGAGATAACTGAGAGGGGGGGGTGAATCAGTTATCTACTAGTTTCAATTATTTATCCAATTAAGTATACTTAAACATGAGCATAAACACAATAAAAGAATACTTTAACACAACACCAATATTTTGGTTACAGGAAAACCCAAATAGGTAAAAAACCTTGGTGGGAATTGACACCCACTAATATTCTGCACTAGAGTATTATGATCCTTGTTAGAGGATCCTTAACCCTATTAGGAGTTATTTTAAAATATATTTAGTATAGTATACCTTGTCAAGGGTCAGACCCTATTAGGATTCTTTTACAATAGTCCATGTTAGGGGAGTGGACACACTATCCTAGAGCTCACTGCTCAAGCAATGAAGGCTACAACCTTCTGATCTCAGATACACACTATATCTTCTGGATGAATTGTTACTATGACACTACTTGTCTGATTAGTTCCTTTGGTGTGCTAATGCTTTGACCTCTTGCAAAGCTCTAATAAATCTTATAGACTATTTGCACACTCCTCTACTTATCAATTCTCTTTTTCCACTTACACCATAATTACAATAGGCGCATCTCATATTTATATGTGCATGCAAAATAGATAACTAGGTCGGCCCTTTAACTAATTACTTACAATGCTTCCAATTGAATTGGCTCAAGAATGTTTACACCCAAACATATTTACATGTCAAAAAGCCTTTACATCATTAGAATATAACCGTAAATCAACATGCTAATAGTCGGCTTCTTACTCTATCCTTCTCTGGCATACACTAGCTGTGTAACTTCAACTATCTATATCTTTGGCATACTTACATATCTGATCATGTCCTCATAGAATAAGCATGAATATAGTCTAACAAACTTATCTTCTAGGGTTCATACCATAACTCATTCATACATACATGCGTTGATGCTCTGAGCTTCAGGTACTCTATACACTATCCAATCTTCAACACATAGCCGATTTCTGATCTTCTCATCAAGTGCGCTGACTCAAAACTACTATATGACTTTTTTGCCATAATGAAAACACTATACTAAGTAATATACATTAGTATAGCCAACTTTCCAACAATATCCCCCTTTTTCATTGATGGCAATAAAGAAATATGGCCAAGTTGCTAACCGTCCTTAATACAATTTTTTTTTTGTCTTATATCTCCCTATACATATCTTTCTATCTTCTATCTACTTATATATATCTATAACCCATATTCTACACATACTCCCCCTTTGACATTAATGACAAAGGTGTATCAAAATTGAAACTACAAAAACTTACTATGGAAGAACATCTGGATATGCTATCTGCAGATTTTGGATCTCCTTCTTCCAAAATGTGATCGGTGAATTTACAATCTATAGATGGGCGCATAAAGCATACTATAGCTTCTCCATCTTCTCCAAATCTATGCTAGGACCTTGATCATATGTCACCATGGTGGCATAGATCTCCTTGATGTTCTGATTAAGTATGTCTAATGAGGGCAGAAGGGCATGTCTTAGCTAAGTTTGCCTAGCCCTTATCTTGGACATCTCCTTTTCTACCTTCTCAATCTTATCTAACTATCCTTGGTAGACATTATTGCACATGTTAAAATAAACTTATGGATCTTCCACTGATTTCCTTATGCTATCTATCATATCTTCATCCTCTTGAATCTTCTTGTATAGATCACTAGTTAGTTTGTCCTGGTTCATACAGTCAGCAATGATCATTCTGCCTTTTGTTGCAAACTCCTTCAAAGATGCTTGACCAGTCTTTAGTGAGCTTAGGTCAAGTGTATAGTTTCTAAAAAATTCACTCAATATTTTCTTCAAGTACTTCTCCTCTGCAACTAAGGATACAGATTCTTCCAATCTAGAGAAATTATTTTTGAATTGTGAAATGACTGCACTTACATCATCAATGAAGTGTATCTTGGACACTTTCTTGTGTATAGGTAACAAATTATTCAGGATGTTCACTGACTCTACAAGGAGAGGATTCCTCATTACTTTTTTTTCTTTGGCCTTCTCCATAGCTAAGACACTGAACTTAATCAGGTCTTCTTCAACCCATGAGTCCAAACTGGTTGTGTCAGGTGTCAAACTTGACAACAATGCTACTGAGGGAAGTGGAGTGATAGGAATACTATCCATAACTTCCTCTTTTACCTTGATCACTTCAACTAATGGTTCATTTTATTTTCTCTTTACTTTAGCTTCTTTTTTTGTTTCCTTTTCTTTTTCTTCATCTTTCTTTTCTTCCATCTTTTCTTCTTCTTTTTCATTTGTTATATCCTCAATCAATATTTCTTCTTGTTGATTGGGAGGAGTGTTACTACAAAAGTTATCATCTTCTTGAGTGCTTATAAATGCCTCTTCAAAATTGTCCAAATCCATGTCTATGGCCATCATAGTAACTTTCACATTGTCAATAAAGATGGAATCATCTTTTGGTGTCTCTGTCATAGGAGCAGTCTTTTCTGCCTCTGTAGATGTAACAACTATATGCACTGAATCATATGGACCTATAAATGGTATATTAGTGGTCTCTAACTCTTTGGCTACCTTATAGGGCACTTGAGTTGTGTGCGTAGTGGATCGATACATGTGTCTATCCAAAAACACTCTTTCAGAGGCTTTCTCTATCTCTTTGGTCACTAACTCATAGTTTTTATCCATGATGTGGAGAGTTCTTGTCTTAGTTCAGAGGTGTGGTTTCACCAAATATAATAACATTGTTTTCTCTTCCAAAGAACATACTGGTATATTTCCATCAAGAATCTTCTCTCTAATTCTCAGATCTTCTTCAATTTCCTATCTCTTTAAGGACTCCAAGATGTTCCATACAGTATCAAGAATCACAATCTTTAATTCCAAGACTATCTTCTTAAACTTCAACATGTGATTGAAAATCATTCCATGTATCTCTGATTTGTCAATCTCACTATATTTCTCATAAAACTTTCCTACTTGATCAATTCTTTCTTCATCAATGATTCTTGTACTTAGCATACCAAGACTAGGTTTGAAACTTACTTCAGGAGGTGCTTATGTGTTCCTTCTATTCCTTTTTACTCTCAAGGATGGATGACCAGTGCTAATCTCTTTCTTCCTCTTAGGCATTGCCTTATACTCAAGAGGAGCAGTAAGATCAATAGTTTTTCTGGGCACAGAAGGAGTAATATCAAATTTCTCTATCTTTACCTTCTTAAGCTTAGGATATTTTGATTTTTCCTTTGTTGCATCTGCGCTCTCTAATTCCAAGGAAATCTTTTGTTCCCTTGCTTTGTCTAGGCCTTCTTGAGAAACTCCATGAATTCTCAAGATTTCTAAGGTAACCTTAGCAACCTTCCTTTTTTTTGCTGCATTGTTTAAGACTGCATCAACCTCTCTCATTTTCTCCTCATAGGTTCCCCATCTTGGCTCATCACGGTCTTTAGGAGTTGAAAGAAATACTTGTGCATATGCTTCTAAGACTTGTTCATCAACTTCATATCCAAGTGGATGAATCCACTTTGTTCTAGGTTCAACTGCATCCATGCATGTTGTGTCAGTCTCAACTATAAAGTAGATAGTATCCTTGTACTTATCAACTATCTTCTCTAGTATTCTGTACCTCATCTACATCTTAGCTCTGAATATCTTTAACTCTAGTGTAATGTAGTCTCTTAGAGTGCTCTTAGTAGATGCCTTGAAGGATATCTGTGGCATGGTAGGAATTGTCTTGTCAAGGTAAAGGTCTGACACCTTTCCAACAATATGGAAGTACATATAAATGATCAAAGACCCAAATCTAAATATCTTGGTCTTATCATGCTTAATTGCCTTGATGTTGTCAATTAGCTATGTGCACAAGATTTCACATAGATTGAACTCTCCATCTTCATTTACAATTCTTATGGCTGCAAGAATTGTGGCCACAGACACACTATTTACCCTGCTGGTGTGTTGAAACCTATATCCAAGTATCATAGACATCAATTTGATGTCATCTTGCTCAATAGGTTCTATGGTCATACCGCGCTTATCACTTGTTGATTTTCAAGTCTATTCAACAATATTCCTCACATCTTTTCCCACTGGAAGGATGACGCCTATCTTTGATAGGCCTATCATCTCATGAATTAGGTCACCAGTAATTCCAACTAGCACTTCACCTATCCAAAATAGGTCATCATGAATCCTGCTTAGTAGAATCTTGATCCATTCTGATTCATAAAATTCATATGTCATAGCATACTCCATTATAGGGTGATTATCCCACTGTGCATACTCATCCATGAAGGTTTTGTCTAGTTTTAACATAGTTTCCATGTGCACCCTTAATCTATCCAATCCTACTAGTTTTTTCTTACAATAGATGTATGCCCTAATGTCCTCGACATGCATAATGCCCATAGGCATGTGGGAAAATACCCCTTCTAGGTCATCTAGTGTTGATTTAAATGGATGCCTCTTAAACACATATATTTTCTTTTTTGCAACATCAAATACTATAGGAGTAGCTCCCATCACTTACTTGTATAATGCTTTCCAAAGGTTTCCAAGAGATTCTGAATCAACACAATGAACTAGGGTTTCCATAATTGATTAAATGCACTACAAGTCACTTGATGAATCAAACTACAATTCTTCTCAATCAACTACTAAGGCTCTTCTACTCTTCAATCACTCTTAATTTGAATACAATGAGATATCTTCTAACTTCTGTGCACTTTAAAGTAGAAATTCTACCATTAATGCTTGTCGCATAAACCAAGCTATCACTTGTAAATTTCTAACTTTTATTCTAGGAACAATTATCTAGTGCACTCTTGCATGAAGGTTCCTCTAGTCTTCAAAAGATTAAGTTCAAAGGCACATACTCTGATAGTGAGTATACCAGCCGTGCAGGGGTCTAGAGCTAAATTAGCTCCCCCTATGACCCTGAGGTCCATTCATCTAGATGTAGAGGGTGTGTCCACTATGGATGCACCCAATACATACTCATCAACCTTATCCTTCTTTTCTTCTAACCAAATCAAGCTCGCATCCTCTCAGGCTTTCAAAAACTTGACTTCTCCTTTCGGATCCAATACTGGTTCTTCGATCTTTTTAGGGCTTTCCCGACCTTGCATCCTTGATCTACAAAACTTTGAGATGTGTCCAGCCTTGTTACAGGAGTGACAAATGATTAGAGGCCTTATATTCCTTGGTGCATTGACATGAGTAACCATTTTACATTATCTAGCTGAGTGACCATTATAGTTACATATCTGACAGGTAATATTCTAAGAATTTCTTATATTTGACTGATTCTGATTTCTCTGATCATATTGAGACCTATTCTTATTTGTCTTACAATTCATAGCTTTATGACCAAATTTATTGCATAAAAAATAGTAACCATTAAAGGGTCTTACCTCTATATAGTTCCTTGCTATATGTCCATGCTTGTTACATGCATAACAAGTGTAGTCTTCTAGCTTGAACTCATTCTTAGGTGGTTCACCATTAACTTTAGGTTGATCTTTAGTCTTCTTGGTATTATTAGGGTCTTATTGTGTATTCATTCTTGCTCGCATGTTGTCAATTTGATTTTTTGTTTCATTGTATCCAATGCAGCTAGTATCTCCTTTAGCTCTTCTTACATACAACTGAGATTCTATTAAATTAAAACTGGTGTGTAATTTTTCAATGTGATTCTTTGCCTCTCTTAATTCAGATTCCAAGCTTTCTTTTCTATTCTTTAGCTCCAGTATTTCCATGTTAACTTGTCTCAACTGTTCATTGAGTTGAAGGTTCTCTTTGATCTATTCTTCATAGACTTCCTGATTGTTAACTAGCTTATCATCATATTCTTCAAGCTATTCTTTTAAGGATGCATTTCATTGAGATTTTTGACCTTAATACCTAGATCACTGGTAGAGCATTCTTTCAAATCCTTTCTTAGCCTTTTGATGACTAATTAAGCATCACTAAATTTTTCTTTCAATTCTTCAATTTAAATTTCAGACCTATCCAAGTCTTCAAGAGTAGCTTCAAGATTTATTTTAAGATGTTTTATTTTTTACTTGTCTATGATCTCCTCAAGTTGTTAAACTTCTTTATTGAGGACCAGAGCTCTAATACCAATTGTTAGGAATAGTCCAAGAGATAACTGAGAGGGGGGGTGAATTAGTTATCTACTAGTTTCAATTCTTTATCCAATTAAGTATACTTAAACATGAGGGTAAACACAATGAAATAATACTTGAACACAAAACCAATATTTTGGTTATGGGGAAACCCAAATAGGTAAAAAACCCAGTGGGAATTGACACCCACTAATATTATGCACTAGAGTATTATGATCCTTGTTAGAGGATTCTTAACCCTGTTAGGAGTTTCTTTACAATATATTTAGTACAGTAGACCTTATCAAGGGTTAGACCCTATTAGGAGTCTTTTACAATATTCCCTATTAAGGGAGTGGACACACTATCTTAGAGCTCATTTCTCAAGAAATGAAGGCTACAACGTTCTGATCTCAGATACACACTATATCTGCTAGATGAACTGTTACTGTGACACTGCTTGTCTGATTAGTTCCTTTGATGTGCTGATGCTTTGACCTCTTGCAAAGCTCTAATACATCTTATAGACTCTTTGCACACTCCTTTGCTTATCACTGCTCTTTTTCCACTTACACCCTAATTACAATGGGTGCATCTCATATTTATATGCGCATACAAAACAGATAACTAGGTCGGCCCTTTAATTGATTACTTACAATGCTTCCAATTGAATTGGCTCAAGCATGTTTACAACCAAACATATTTAAATGCTAGAAACCTAAGTACAATAGGTGCATAGGCTTTACATCATTAGAATATAACCATAAATCAAAATGCTAACAGTCAGTTGCTTACTCTGTCCTTCTCTAGCACACACTGGCTGTGTAACTTTAACTGTCTGTATCTTTGGCATACTTACATATCTGATCATGTGCTCATAGACTAAGCATGAATATATTATAATAAACTTATCTTCTAGGGTGCATACCATAACTCAGTCATACACATGTGCACTAATGCTTTGAGCTTCAGGTACTCTGTACATTGTCCAGTCTTCAAGACTTAGCTGATTTCTGATTTTCTCATCAAGTGCACTGACTCCAAACTACTATATGACTTTGTTTCCATAATGACAATGCTATACTAAGTCATATACATCATTATAGCCAACTTACCAATAATTTCACCCATCAAGATGAAATTGTAGACTATCTTATACATGTAAATCAATCAACCCCATTGCCTCATCAATCATATTCTTGTATTGCATGACCTCAAAAGGCCTCTATAAAATTGGCTGCACTACATCTAAATAAGACCACAACACTTTTGACTGGAGAAGTCATGACATTAGGGATTTCCATGTGTGATAGTTATGAGGGGTCAGAAGTTCTAGACAAGAAGAGGTCTCAACCATTTTTTTAGAAGGGGTTTTGTTTTGATATAATTTCAAGTTTACTGAATTAAATTACAGAAAATAAGAAATAAAACACCCCCCACAATTCAATAAATAAAACCCTATAAGATGGAAAATATTTCTTACAATGAGAGAAAAAAAGCTTCAAATGAGTATCATGTGTACCTTTAAATTTTTCTTATGAAAATATCCATAGATATGGATAGAAATTGCAAGATAAAGTATGGTGCCCGTGAGGGTTTGAAATTCTGCCTTTTCAGATCTACCAATGTAGATGTCAGCTCATGCATGGTGGTCAAAGGAATAAGGTGCAGGTCTGATAAATGACACCTAGAAGGACACCACTGTAAATGGCACTGAGGACACCCAAAAAAATTCCCTTTCACATCCGGGTATGTGTAGGATCATGGTATGCCAAAAAGTGGCGATGTGAAAAAGAAGTCCCGATCGATAAACTCTTTGAAAAACAACTATAACTTTCAAATAGTATAACATTTTTGAAATCTGAAATATACATCACTTTATATGCTTCACCTAATATAATAATAATAATAAATTATTTCAATTTGATGAAGACTAGACTAATGAACTACAACTGATTTAGAACCAGAATGAAGAATTTGTAATTTGAGATTACTGAAGAGTTGATGATTAGATATGCAAGATGATTAAATCAGTATTATGTTGTCATTGATGTCAACTAGCTTGACAATACTTATCTTGTAAGTTACTATACCGACACATATGAAGGAAGGTGAAAGAGATGAAGAACATAAATATCTACATGAGGAAGATGTATATGATAGATGAGGATAAGGAATACATTGAGTAACTTGTTGATGAGTCTATGACTTGTTGAAATTGACTTTATTATGTTGCATTCATCTATGATGAAGAATAGAGCTGAAAGACACAAAGCAGTGTTGTCGGTAAATAAAGCATTTCAGTATACACTGATGAAGTGTAGTGTATACTGAGCACAGTATTAATTGAGCTTGTGTTCATCGACATATTTCTTTATTAACCGAGCAAAATAGAAAAGAATTAAATGATCGGTTTAGCCGATAAAGTGATGAGCTGTAAAGTGTATGAAATCAAGGTAATAGATAATGTTTGTTATGAAGATCAATGTCTAACATAAATAAAAAAGGATCTAATGGAGTAGATTGAAATGTGTTACTGACACATCAGTCGAGGGAGCTTAAAGTGGCAAAATCTGATGGAGGAAAAGAAAATGATTTACTCGTCTATATAAGAGACATTGGTTTCATTATGAAAAATATGTTGGAAGAAGAAGATACTGTAGAATTATCATTCGGAGAAGTTTTCATGCATTCTAATCATACTGGTTAATAAGAATCGAGTTGCAGAACAGTTACCAAGCTATAGAGATTTATTACCGACGGATAGTAAGTTGATATAGTATTGAATCTAAAGTGTTATATTGATCAGAAATATTTGAATGAGCTAAACATTGATCTGTAAACTACAAAATGAAGTAGTATTTAGGTAGATCATCTACTATTACATATTTAACCATTGTACACAGTAAAATATCTTAACCAAGTGGAGTATGAAAGTCTTTTGATGTTTCATTCATAGAGTGAACATTGTTATCCTATCAACCCCAGAGTGACTGTTAGTTGGACAATAACTTCTAGTCTAAAATCCTCTAACAAGGTCACACCTAACAATGTGTTTGTAACCTTTAACAGGGTTGGGTCTTCACCGACCTCACTTTAGAAGAGTGAACAATTTTGGGTTGCCGGTCCCAGGTGGTTTTTCCCTTTACAGGGTTTCCATGTTAAATATCTTGTGTTATGTGTTGATTGTGATGTTTCTTTGCTATCATACTTTGCATATTACATGTTAGATTTAATTGGTAATTATTATAAAGTTTAGACTGACAATGGGTAAATACATAGACAATGAAAGTATTATATGTTTATCGAGTAACAGAAGCAACATAATTGTTTTGATTTATACATTTAGAATTGGGACACTAGATAATTGATTCACCCCCTCTTAGTTATTCTAACATTTGGTATCAGAGCTTCGGTTGCTTAGAATAGAGTTTTAAGGACTTCAACAAAAAGGTCTCAAGATGTATAAGAGGGAAGTGCCAAAGCTAAACAAAGATAACTTCACAATATGGCAAAGCCGAATGAAGTTGCACATATTTGAAATTGGGAATTCTGCACTAGAACTGATGGAGAATGGCTACATTGAACCGACTAAAGGTCCCTGACTCTTGATCAACTGAAGGATAGGCATGAACACAATATTACTATGATGGAACTTGTTGCTTCTTGTACCGATGTCGAATTTAATGACATCAAGGAATGTGATACTGCTAAGAAGATGTGGACAAGATGACTCTAATATACAGTGGAGATGCAAATGTCAAGAGAGCTAGAGCAAAAAGCCTAAGAGGTCAATTTGATGATATGAAGATGAAAGAAGGTGAGAACATTGTGCAATATACAAATAGACTAAAAGAGGTAGTATGTGCTATTAGAGCATCTGGTGGAGTTATTGATGATGAAACAGTGATAAGTAAGATTCTCAGAACTTTGCAGCTAGTTTATACAATCGGGATCTCTGAAATTCATGAAACAAGGGCTACATCCAACCCCACCCTTGACACTCTGATTAGTAAGCTTAAAACCTTTGAATTGAATAACTTTGACAACAGTGTTGTACCTTCTATTGAATCCACTTTCATGTCCTCTTTGAAGATTGGTAAGTCTAGTAGCAAGAATGATAAGAATGATGAGAGTGACAGTAATACCAATGATGAAGTTGATGAGATTGAAGCTCTTATGGCTAGAAGATTGCCCAAAGGTAAGGGAATATATAAAGGCAAGTTACCTCTAGCATGTTTTAATTGTAAAGAAGTTGGCCACATCACTGCTAGATGTCTAAATAAGAAAGATGATGATAGATCCAAAGATCGATCCAAAGGAAGCTATGGGAGAAGAGTCAACAAAGGCTACCGACACAATAACAAAGACAACCGAGATAGCTATGACAAAGGGAAAAAGCTATGCTACATAGCCGAATAATTTAAATCTGAATCTGACACTGATGATGATGTAGAAGTAGTATTTGCTGCTATGAAGGATGCTTCAGAAGAAGAGAAACATGAAGAGACATCACTGATCTCTAAAGTAAGTAAAAATGATACATGGATCATAGACAGTGGCTACACACATCATATGACTAGTGATATAGAGAAATTTGATCTAATTGATGAATATGATGGTAGATCTATTAGAATGGGAAATGATGCACCTTGTATGGTGAGAGGTAAAGGTTCACTGATGATTAATGATAGAATAAAATGTGAGAATGCATACTAGGTAGATGGACTAAACTACAATTTGATAAGTGTGGCATAGTTGAACAACTCAGGACACTGACTTGCTTTTGAGAGCAGAAATGTAAGAATCTATGATGATGGAGGAAGACTTGTTGGAACCGGTACACAATCCATAGGTAATCTATTTTATCTTGATATTGATCAGTCTTCTTGTTTATTAATGAAAGATGAAGATGCATGGTTATGGCATAAGAGGTTGTGTCATGTGAATTTTGATAACATGGTCAAGATTAGTAAGAAGAAAAGAGTTAGAGGATTGCCTAACTTGTCAAAGCTGAATCATGCTATGTCATGAATGTCAGAAAGGTAAGATGACTAAGTCCATTTTTAAAAGAAAAGACTACTCAACAAAGAAGATACTTGAATTGGTTCATACCGACCTATGTGGTCCTATGAGACCTCAAAGCTATAATGGTGATAGATACTTTATTCTTTTTGTTGATGACTATACTAGATTGATGACTGTTATGTTCCTGAAAGAGAAATCTAAAGCTTTTAAGTTGTTTAAATAGTATAAGGCTAAGGTAGAAAAAAATATTGGAAAAGAAATCAAATGCTTAAGATCTGATAGAGGAGGTGAATTTATCTCTGATGAATTTACTAATTTCTATAATGAGAATGGTATTAAGAGACAGGTCTCTGCACCAAGAACACCTCAGCAGAATGGGATTACTAAAAGAAGGAATAGGTCAATCATTGACAATGCTAGAATAATAATGCTACAAAAGAATGTTGCTCAAACATATTGGAGGGAAGCTATCAACACAACTATATATGTGCTTAACTGAGTACAAATAAAGAAGGACACCAACTGGAAACCTTATGAGCTATGGTTTGGACACAAACCTACTGTAAGTTATTTCAAATTTTTTGGAAGTAAATGTTTTATTTTGAAAGATGAAAGAAATGCAAAATTTGATTCTAAAGGTGATGAAGGAATATTCTTAGGATATTCTACTAAGAGTAAAGTATACAAATGTTTGAATAAGGTTACAAATAAGATGAATGAAAGTACTAATGTTCATGTTGATGAGTATGATGACTTAAACATAGAAGAAAGAAAGGAACTAGAAGACTATGGTAGATTCACTTACATTGAACTTCCTGACTATCTACCGAAGTCGCAACCTATGATAACTAGTCAGCAGGAAAATAACCCCAAGGAAGAGGAAAGGAAAATTGACGAACAAGATGGTGCTACCGAGAAAGAAAATGAACCTGAATAGGATGAACAAGAAAGAAGAAACTAAGTACTGGATAGTTTTTTCAGAAGACATCATCCCGAGACACAAATTATTGGAAATAGACAACCTGGAATGCAGAAAAAAAAGCAAAACAAGACAAGGTACATGTCTAGTTTGTGAATTTGAACCAAAGAATGTGAAAGTTGCATTAGAAAATGAAGAATGGGTTAATGCAATGAAGGAGGAAATAGAACAAATAGAGAAAAACAAAACTTAGTCCTTAGTACCCCAACCTAAAGATAAGAATGTTATCAGTACTAAATGGATATTCAAAAACAAAATGAATGAAAATGGTGAAGTGACAAGAAATAAAGTGAGATTGGTATGCAATGGATATGCACAGGAAGAAGGCATTGATTATGGGGAAACATTTGCACCTGTTGCTAGATTAGGAGTTAGAATGTTACTTGTATATGTTGCACACAAGAAATTTAAGGTTTATAAAATGGATGTGAAATCAACATTTCTGAATGGTATACTTGAACAAGAGGTCTACATAGAACAACCTGAAGGATTCGTTGATCCAGACAACAGAAACATGGTATGTAGATTACACAAAACTTTATATGGTTTGAAGCAAGCACCAAGGGCATGGTATGAAAGACTGCATACTTACTTGTTAAGTATTGGATTTGTAAGGACTAGTGAAAACAACAATTTGTACATGAAAGGTGATACTGATGACACTATTATTATTGCTGAAATTTTTGTTGATGATATTATTTTTGGAGGTCAAGATCATATATGTAAATCTTTTGCTGATGACATGAGGAATGAGTTTGAAATGTCTATGTTCAGAGAGATTAAATTCTTTCTTCAATTACAAGTGATACAATAGAGTGATGGGATATTCATCACACAGTCCAAGTACATAAAGGAAGTCTTGAAGACATTTGGCATGGAAGATGCTAAACTTGTAGGAACACTGATGGCTACTGAAAGTAAATTGACAAAGGAAGATGAAACTACAGAGGTAAACTAGACACTTTACCGATCCATGATTGGTAAGCTCATGTATGTAGTTCATAGTAGACCAAATATAGCACATGCTATGGGAATTGTTGCTAGATATTTTGCTAATCCTAGAGAATCACACATGATTGCTAAAAAAGGATCTTAAGATATCTGAAAAAGATAGAGGATTATGGATTATGGTATCCTAAGGAAGGTAAGTTTGAGCTGAAAGTTTATACTGATGTTGATTGGGCTGGAAATGTGGATGACAAAAAAAGTACCAGCGGAGGAGCATTTTTCTTTGGTGAAAGACTTGTAACCTAGACAAGTAAAAAGAAGGCTTATATTTCTTAGTCTACAGCTGAAGCAGAGTATGTTGCTACTACTACTAATTGCTCAAACATTTCATATATCAAGCAAGTGTTGGAAGGAATGAATGAGGTAATCACTGACCCGGTGATCATATACTATGACAACACAAGTGCTATTATTATTTCAAAGAATCCTATGATGCACTCTAAGACAAAGCATATATCAATTAAGTATCACTACTTAAGAGAACAAGTGCAAGAGAAGCAAGTAAAGTTAGAATTTGTTACATCTAAAGAACAACTTGCAAACATTTTTACAAAGCCTCTACCAAAGGACACTTTTGAATATTTGAGGACTAGACTTGGGGTCTGTCCCCTATCTATCAATCACTAATGTGATTTGGATGTCACATCAGCCTAATCTTATCAAAAGATCATTCATGTTGATGCAACATAGTTCACACTTTGGATTTTGTTCAAGGTTGTGATTAAGTTTGAAGAACTAAAACAGATTGGGATATCAGTATACTAAGATACAGAGGAAGTATTGGATAGCAAAGAGTTACTTAGCTACTACAGAGCTGATTATTTATTTGTTTCTTTGGCATTGTTGTCAAAGGGAGAGATAAATAATATGAAAAGGAAATTTGCACTGATGATAACTATCTAAGGGAGAGATAATCCAAAAAGAACTTGAGAACTGAAAAGGTTATATCTACAAAATGACAAAGTTGTATTTTATAATGTTGTTTTAGTAACATAGTGATTAAACATATTAAGCTAGGGAGAGCTTACACTACACAAAATTTCATCACAAAGCTATAGAAGACATGTTTGGTATGTGTATGGTACATTTCATATTACTTAAGTTGCCATCAATGCCAAAGGGAGAGATTGATGAGCTACAACTAATTTAGAACCAGAATGAAGAATTTGTAATTTGAGATTACTGAAGAGTTGATGATTAGATATGCAAGATGATTAAATCAGTATTATGTTGTCATTGATATCAACTAGCTTGACAATACTTATCTTTTAAGTTATTATACCGACACATCTGAAGGAAGGTGAAAGAGATGAAGAACATAAATATCTACATGAGGAAGATGTATATGATAGATGAGGATAAGGAATACACTGAGTAACTTGTTGATGAGTCTATGACATGATGAAATTGACTTTATTATGTTGCATTCATCTATGATGAAGAATAGAGATGAAAGACATAAAGTAGTGTTGTCAGTAAATAAAGCATTTCAGTATACACCGACAAAGTGTAGTGTATATCGAGTGCAGTATTAACCAAGCTTATGTTCACCAACACATTTGTTTATTAACCAAGAAAAATAGAAAGGAATTAAATGATCAGTTTAGCTAATAAAGTGATGAGCTATAAAGTGTATGAAATTGAGGTAACAGATAATGTTTATTATGAAGATTGACGGCTAACATAAATCAAAAAGGATCTAATGGAGCAGATTGAAATGTGTTACTGACACATCAGTTGAGGGAGCTTAAAGCAAAAAAATCTAATGGAGGAAAAGACAATGATTTACTCGTCTATATAAGAGACATTGGTTTCATTATGAAAAATATGCCGAAAGAAGAAGATACTACAGAATTATCACGTGGAGAAGTTTTCATGCATTCTGATCATATTGGTTAATAAGAACCGAGCTGTAGAATAGTTACCGAGCTACAAAGAGTTATTACCAATAGATAATAAGTTGATATAGTATTGAATCTGAAGTGTTATATTGATCAGAAATATTTGAATGAGCTGAACATTGATCTGTAAGCTACAAATTGAAGTTGTATTCAGGTAGATCATCTACTGGTGCATATTTAACCATTGTACATAGTGACTGTTGGTTGGATGATAACTTTTGGTCTAAAATCCTCTAACAAGGTCACACCTAACAGTGTGTTTGTAACCTTTAATAGGGTCGGGTCTTCATCGACCTCACTTCAGAAGAGTGAACAATTTTGGGTTGCCACTCCCAGGCGGTTTTTCCCTTTACAGGGTTTCCACACTAAATCTCTTGTGTTATGTGTTGATTGTGATATTTTTTTGCTATCATACTTTTCATATTACATGTTAGATTTAATCGGTAATTATTATAAAGTTTAGACTGACAATCGGTAAATACACAAACAGTGAAAGTATTATATGTTTACCGAGTAATAGAAGCAATAGAATTGTTTTGGATTATACATTTACAATTGGGACACTAGATAATTGATTCACCCCCCTCTCATTTATTCTAACATAGACTAAGTTAAGGTGGTCAGACATGAGAATTTTTATATTCAGGAAAATTTGTAGCAGAAAAATCATAATTAATTATTTACTTGGGAAAAAATACAAAAAAATATACATCACATCCGGACATGAGTCTACTACTTTTATCTAGAATCTTATAAAAATGGTTATCATTTGATTTTTTTTATGTGGTTAGCCATACACCTACTTGTTATCTTTCTAGTCCTGATTGATAGACTTAATGAAAAATAGCTATAACTTTCAAACTGTATAACATTTTTGAAATCCAAAATATGTGTCACATTCTATGATTTTCCTACTGCAAGAAAAATTAAAAAAAATTTCAATTTGATAAAGTTTAGACTAAGTTAGCGTGGTCAGACATGAGAGTTTTTGTATTCTGAAAAAGTTGTAGAAGAAAAATCATAATTAATTATTTAGCTGGAAGCAAATTACAAAAAAATATGTCACATTCGAACATGATTATACTACTTATATCTAGAATCTTGTAAAAAATAATTATCATTTTATTATGTTTAAGGTGGTCAGACATACACCTACTTATTTTTTTCCTAAAATTTTTATACTAATACATTGAAATTTGAAATTTGAAACATATAGAATAATAGTTTTTCAAAAAAGGCCTAGTATCTTAGAAATGAAATTCAATTTTCTATAGATTCTCTTGTTACACATTTTTTATATAATATTTATAACTTGTTCAAATTTTTATGTCAACTTGCCTAAACCTATTTTTTCTGAATTTTCATTGCCACTTAAGGGCCTAGTTTGGCATACCATGATCCTACATATACCCATGCAATGCCTGTAAAAAGTGCTAATTTTTTTTTTCTTTTTTTGCAGGTAAAAAGGAAACAAAAAATAACATCCAGTAGAGAATACCAGATCTGAAAACTATAACAAAAACCTCTCAAATTAGCTAAAAAATTCCAAATTTCTTCTCTCAAACCCTTGCTCCTTTTTTTCTTCAAACATGAACAAGCTACAACAGATCCAACTCTAAACCATGTAAGATTTGATGAAAAAAAAATCTATTAAGCCAAAGAAACCGACATGCAAAATCATGTCACGAGGAATAAATCTGTAGGAAACAAACAAGGGTTTTGCTCTGACAATATGAAAGTTTATTATTATCAGCCAAAATAATGAATCAAAATATACAATGGATCAATCCTTATAGAAGGAGATCAAAAAACCTAATGGGAAACCCTAATAGGTAAATAGGCATTTAATAATTATTAGATTTAATTATTAAATGACTAATGCAAGTGCATAAAGTGAAATCTTAAGAGGTAGAAAAGTTAATTTAATTAATGTAATTAAATTAATTCTTTACTCTAACATGTAACCTTACATTTTACACCTCACTTGGTTATCCAGGCAAAGTTTTAATTAGATAATTTTAAATCTTTAAAAATTGATATAAATTTAATTGACAATTGATTCACCCCCATCTCAATTTTCTAGGATATTCCACAATTAGTATCAGAGCTTTGATTCTCAAATAGTGATTCTAACTACTTAGAGGATCTAATGGTGCATAAATTAACCATTCCTACTTTTGACGGATTTGACTATGGCTTCTAGAATGTGAAGATGAGGCAATATTTGATTTCCTTCAATTCAAGACTTGGAAAGCTATGGATAACAAATCTATGGTGTTAGCAAATGGATCTACTAATTTGAATGAGATTGATGCCAAAGAAGAAAATGAAAGAGAAAGATATGTTATTTTCAGTGCATTTTTTAAAATTGAATTGGCAAAGGTTGTTGCATTAGAGACTACTTATAAAGTTTTGGAAAATTTAAAAAATGTTTATGAAGGAAAACATAGAGTTAAACTAGCTAATATGTAGAATGTTAAAGGTAGTAGATATGAGAACTTAAGAATTGAATAAGGGGGAAACATAAAAAAATACTTTCACAAAATTGATAATGATATGAATGAAATCAAAATTCTTGGCACCACTCTAGATGATAGGGATGCGATAGAAAATGTTTTGATAAATTTATCAAAAAAATATAGTGAGAAGGTTTTAGTAATTGAATAAACTTATGATTTGATAAATTTCATGAGAGAACAATTATTTAGGACTCTAAGTGATTTTGAGATGAGAAAGTTTGGAAAAGACAAACCCAGATCTAAGACTACTTTCAAAGAAACACTGGCTGATGAAGATCCCGAAGATAAAAGCACATATGATG
The DNA here is from genome assembly GCA_027943335.1 of Chamaecyparis obtusa. Classification (NCBI taxonomy): domain Eukaryota; kingdom Viridiplantae; phylum Streptophyta; class Pinopsida; order Cupressales; family Cupressaceae; genus Chamaecyparis; species Chamaecyparis obtusa. Next base: position 131,462 of record BSBK01006910.1, read on the forward strand.
CAGAAGAAAAATTTGTAAGGAGCTTGAAGAGAGGAGTCGATAAGTATAAATGTATTTAACCACTTAAATTTTATAGATATGGAAAGGTTGGTCATATTGCTACTAGATGTCTAGATAAAGGAACAAGAACAAAAGTAAAATTTAAGAAGGCATGTTATGTGAATAAAAATTATAGTATCTCAGATGATGAAGCAAAAGAAGTTGAACCTAAATCTAAAAGTTAATAAAGTAGCACCTCTAAAAAATAATATTGAAATTGTTCATGCATTACATGATCGAAAGAATAAGAATAAATGGTTTATTGAGAGTTGTTTCTCTAATCATATGATTAGTGACAAAAGTAATTTTTTTGAACATGAAAAATATTGTGGTGGACCTGTTAGATTTGGATATGATCATTCTGCACAAATTATTGGAATAGGTTATATTACTTTTGATAGGATACAAAATAATGACAATGTGTACTATGTAAAAGGATTGATGTTGACAAGGTGGTCCCAGAATAGTGGGTTACACTTTTTTGCCAACTTTGACACTGACGAGTAGAGATATTATATCACAGAGAGTCTAATATAAGAAGCTTATATCTAACCAGTTTTAATTAATTCTTTCAAATGGGACCTATTAAGGCTTAAATCATCATATTTTCTTAAAAATTTGTAATTTTGGCAAAAAATAGGATGTTGAAAAATGTGTAACCAACTATTGTTGATCAGATGTGTCAAAATAAATACATCATAATCTTTAAAGTGTTGATAAGATGTGTAAAAAGGGATAAAATGTTGTCTTTTTGGAGGATGGTTTTGTGATATGAAAGGGATCTAGAAATGTTATTTTTATAAGTAAAATATTTAGAAGCAATATGTTCTTGATTACGTAAAATAGGTTTTGAAGGGTACCTAAAACCGTGAACAAAGCTTAAGATATTACATTAAAGCTCCCAACAAAAAAGAGAAGGCACATAGAAAAACAAGGCCAACAACATGGCCAACGAACAAAAGATAGCCAGAAAAGGATAGGAAAAGGATGAACACCAAAAGAAGAAAAAGAAAAAACACAAAAGAAACAACTCAAGAACTATTCTTGATCATTTTAGCAGCCTGCGCCTCCAGTTGATCAATTTTGTTAGCAGCTTCCTTGATCTAGATCAAATCTTCTAGGGAGGTCAAAGCATCCCTTTTCCCCATGCTCAACTTGGTTCTCATCCCTGGCCCCAACTCCGAGGTAACATCTTGCTCCTTAGTGATCAAAACCTCAGCTTTGTCATAGGGACTAGTCTGCATCTTGGCAATAAGGATATTTAAGTGCTCATTGGAGGTTTTGAGGATATGGAAACTTTGATGAGAAATACCCTTGAGGGTGTTTTTGTTGGAAAAATGGTCAGCGCTCCCCTCAGTATTTGTGACATGGCTTAACCGCCTCCTGTGTCTTCTATAAGTCTAGTGGTTGTATCGGGCATTAACAGGTCGATCTCTTGGTGCAATGATAACCACTACTTGTAATAAGTGGTATTAGAGCTTGGTCACAAGTTTGAATCCCCTTGGGTAACGCTCAGGGGGAGATTATTGGAAAAATGATTAGTGCTCCCCTCAGGGTTTGTGACATGGCTTAACCACCTCATGTGTCTTCTATAAGTCTAATGGTTGTATCGAGAATTAACAAGTCATTCTCTTGGTGCAATGACAACTACTACTTGTAATAGTTTTCAATGGAAAACACCCTATTCTCCATTTCAAGCATCCTAGCCTCCATCTTGTAAATATCATCCATATTGAGGAGGGGTTCAGGGGTAGACCCGTACTTGTCAGAATTCTCACCTTTTTTCTTTTTCATATCTCCCATCATTATTTTAAAATCACCAACCTGAAAGAAAATTTATTTAATGGATCTGAAGTTATCAAGCAGACTAAAATCAAATTCCCTGGTGGAATCTCTAAGGATGACCAATGAGGGATCAATAAGTTTAATGCTCTCAATTTTTCCACTATCCCCTTTAGGAACCATAGGATTAATTACCTCTCTGGTAATACCCATCTTAGTAGAATGACAATTAAAATACTTCCACATAGTATTCTTACATTTGGTGTCCTAGAGAAGATCCAGCTAAAGCATAGGGGAGGTGTCATGAGTGGCCTGAGAGGCCATAACACCCTCAAATTTCTTCTTCTTCCCAGAATCTAAAAAAACCTTTAGGGTTGATCTCATGAGGAACATAGGGAGAAATTGTGGCCTCACACTTCCCTTTAGATTTTCCTTCCTCTTTGGAGTTGGGTGAACCCACAATAGTGGGTTACACTTTTTTCCCTGAACAGACACTAAACTCTACATTTTGAAAAAAACTTTTAGATTTAGATGAATATTGTTGTTAAACCATTTTAAATCAGTAGATGAAGTAAACTAGATTGTTTTCAAATATTTTCTATCTAGATTCCAATTATATTTTTTATTTTTATTTTTGAATTGATTTTTTTCTTTCTCCCAGGAAAATTGGTATGTTGCTGGAAATGTCATTTTCAAAGAGTTGCATTGTTTTCATAGAGTATAACTTTTTTTCTAAAATAGATATCAATGTGATTATTTCAAAATTACTTTTATAACACCCATATAGAGGGCATGCTACTAGTTTGATGACATTATCATGATTATTTCATATTTTCTTAATGTTTGAAGTTGACTAAACCGTAATTTTGACATAGCTTGACTACATAGGTTATAACTTGTGTATTTGTCCAATTTCATTTTATTTATTTTTTATAGAAAGAGAACTTAAATACCTAGGGCATGAATATTTTTTAGAATTTTTTTTCTCTCATTTACTATTTTTCCATAAGCATCAAACATAGAGGTAGACATATACTGAAATATCGATGTTTAGTAAAACTAAAAATACAAAGTCATAAAAAAATTAATATATATTAATATTATAATCATTGGAAATATTTTTCTCAGTAGTACCTTACTACATATATAGGTTTGTCAAATGGATTCATTTGATCTCTCAAAAGATAATGTCAAATTGATTTTTTTGTCAGCAATTTAATAGGTGCGAAGGAGACTCTGTTGCAGGTATGAATGAGGAGTATAGATGTTATATGAATGCTTTTTTTTATCTAAGAGGCTTTGAGCTAACCATTTGTAATTAATTCCTTGAAATGGAACCTCTCAAGGCTTAAATAATCATATTTTATTAAAAATTTGTTATTTCATAAAAAATCAGCATGTCTTAAAAAGTGTAACCCACTATTGTGAGGTCACCCAGTCTGCAGAAACTAGGTCCCGATTTGTCTCCCTGCTCTTGTTCATTCTCCTCCCTTGGGAGCTCTTAGGGATTTTTTCCCCATTTTTCCACTTCTCCTTCTCTCTTAAATCCTCCTCCTCAGTGTCCATGTGCTCATCTTCCTCAATATAATCTTCATAAGAAGATATGACAATTTTAACCTATTTCTTAGGGGAAGGACCCTTGACCTCTTTCTTGACATTCTACAACTTACATTTTATTTTCTTAGAAGAACTAGAAGCCCCTTTCTTAATCTCTTCTTCCTCTTGGTCTTCAGAGTGAAACCCAGTACTATCATCGATATCAGAGAGCTCATAATTTGACCCTGACTCATCCTCCTTGGCCTCTTTCTCTTTAACATTTTTACCCACCATTAGCGACTTAAAGTAATCATAAATAAGCAACAATAGCCCCTAATGAAAGGTAGGTTTAGAATTATCTTTTTCCCTATACCCATTTATATTTTCATTTAAGGAGGAGTAAAGGTAGAAGGGAATGGACACCATCTTACAATGTCTATGCAAATTCTAGAGAATCTTGAATCCAACATGATATAGTAGATAATTTCCCACAACACGAATCTCCAATTTTTCTTGATTCCCTCGGGATGGTAGTAAGTGCTAGTCTTCATGAGAGCATCTTTCTCCTCTAGATCCTTAGGGAAATCATTTACCACAAGGTTTGATATCCTATAGTCTCTATAGAATTTTTTCACAATAATGGCAATACTAGTAACCACCAAAATAATTTCTTCCATCATAGTAAACTAGAAAAAATTAATTTCCACACTTCCCTCATTCCAATTCTTGAGAAAAAATTTTATGACTTCCTGATTACTGCCATGGAGTCTCTCCATGAAAGGATTTATAACACCCTTATGCAAAATATCTTGAATAATGCTTCTTTTCTTCTATTTTTAACACTCTGTCAGCTCTCCCCTAGTTCTCTAGCCATCCATGATGCAAGTCTGCCTAACACAAAAATTGTGCTTTAGAAAGCTTCTGAATAGAGGGTTAACAAGGGCTCTAATATTGTACTTAGAATTCCTTCAAAGCTTAAAATGAAACAAGATACCAAAGCTTAAATATTTGGTTCTCCTAAATACCCAAAAAGTGTACAAAATGAACACCTCATTATTATGGATCATAATGTCACCGTACTTCCCATGCTTGGTACCTCATTATTACCACATATGGATACTTCCTTTCTATTTTTTTTGAGTCATGTGATCAGAGCCTTCACATCCTATGGGAGGTCCTTTCCATTATGTCATCTGACAATACCCTTATGCCTGACAACCACGTTTGACACTAAGTCAGCTACTTGATTTGATTCCCTGAAAATGTGTGATATATGGACCTTATCAAAAGTATTGAGAATACTCTGAGTTTCAATTTTTTTTTTTTATAGTCTATAAAGGAGATGAGCCATTCAAACACCTTATAATATTATTAGAATCTCCTTCAAGCCATAAGAATTTTATCCCCAAATCCTAAGCCATCTTGGTAACCTAGAGGGAATCCATGGCTTTAGCGTAGTGATTATTTTGGGTACAAAGGAGAAGAGAAACAATAGAAATGCAAGCTCCATGATGATTCCTTATCACTCCTCCATTGCCAACCAAACCAAGGTTTCCCTTGGCTTCCTTGTCGAAGTTAGCCTTATACCACCCCATGGGAGGAAAGAGCTAGGTGCAACTTTCCCTTCTATGATCAACTCGATTTGAAAGGAGGTCCAAGTAGTTACTTGAAAAAATGTTAGCGCCACTCCAAAGAGACAAGTTTTCAAAAAGAGCTCATCATGAATTTTAGAAGAAACCACTTTGGAAGGAGCATACAAGTCTCTAAAAATTCTATTATTGTGCTCCTTCCAGATGCCCTAGTGGAGATGGGGAAAGGCCCAAGAGTATAGTTTCCTAAGGTTAGGGGAGGAAGAGAACAAAGAAGCCCATTGGGAGAAACATCTTGAATGGTTAGGGGGGAACCCAGACCTGGTCAAAAGAGGAGAAAAGGGCTTGCCAGACATCCACCACAAAGGGATAGTGAATTAAGAGGTGATGCATGGTCTCATAATTAGATTTTTAAAGGACAAACATATTGGGAATAGGAATACCCCTCTTGGTAAGGTTGTCAATGGTGAGAATACAATTTTACAATAGTAGCTAGAAGAAGATGTTGATCTTTGAGATTAAACCATGAAACCAAGATTTAGCCCAGCAAGGGGAAGGGGTGTTGGTGTTCAAAATGGATGCTTATGCTCTTAGGCTGCCAATATACCCTCAGATAGATTTTAGGATTGGTTAGTTCCAAAATGTATAAGGATCATAGGGTAACTGGACCAACTATAGGGACAAGACTGCCCTCTTCACTTCTAGCTCTGTAAAACCAAGGTGGGTGCACCTAACCCAGTGAAAACTATACTTCACACACCAAAGACTGGGTCTAAACAATAGATTGATAGTAAGAAAATACTAAATACTAACCTCACATTCATTGACTCTCCATTACTATTGGGTAACACAACCACACAACCAAAGATCTAAAGCTTAGAAAGGTTATTGATTTTAAGAGTTTGGAATGTAATGACCTCAATAAATGTATGTTAACAAGAGAGATACTCATTTAGGCCAGTGCCTCATCCATTGGGTAAGATTTCTCAAACACAAAGACACACAAATTTGAGAATATCTGAGAATTCATAGCCATAAATACATTTATCTTAATCTTTATTTCTTACAAAACATCCTTACATAGACAAGGGCAAACTAATATCTCATTTAGAGCATTGTTTAATCCAATTCTAGATCAAAACTCAAGAATGGAGATATATACATAAAAACACTATGTAATGAGCTAGAAAACTCAAAGCTTACTTGACTTGACACAAAGGAGAGATAAGAGTCAAATATTTGTATTAAGTATGATGAATTCCTTCTGTGTACACAATGAATAACAAGACACCCTGCTTGTAAATTATAGCTTAGACCTGCAACTTTCTTCTTTCATTAACAAACACTGAGTCAAAAACTATTACAAAACCTTGGGACTAGAAACTAGGAACTATTTTTTTGAACTTCGAAACTGGAACTCCTACAAAAGAAAAAATTCAACACTATATACCACTGGTTACCTTGGAATCCCAAATAGGTTAGGATGCAACAAGCTATGGATAACCAGGGTAAGGGTTAGGGTTTCCACCCACCAAACAATTCCAACATATCAGAAATTAAAACATTAGATGGAAAACTGAGCAATCTTGAGTAATCAGATCCTAAATTGATCTTTACTTATGGTAAATCTTCTAGAAATGTACTAAAGATCATGAAATTCTTGCAAATTCATCTGATTTGACCCCCTACAACATGCTTTGAGAAAGTAAGCCCATCTCCCATGGTACAAAACTCTCTACAAATAATCATCAGACTCACTGGACCACACCACAACAACTACAAATCATTTCTATTAAGTTTGGCCATCGAAACATTTAATTCTAGTCCTTTCTATTGCTGGAAAGCATTCAAATTTTATAATCTGCAAAGAACAGCTACTTTATGGTGCTTACTGACATATCAATGACCCACATTCAAATTGGAGCTTGGTTTATATCATGACCGTTAGATGCTTTCCTTTTCCCAGGTTATGTTTTTTACTTTATAAGAATCTGGCAAAGATGCGACTGAAAAAACCTTCACCCATTCACAAGAACTTTGAGAGCACCACTAAATTATTTGGCTATTACGCGAACACTATTTTGCAAATCGCTAAGTCTTTAGACCCCTCACCAAAACATCATGCAAACTAGCAAACAAAGCAAGCATTTGTTAGAACCACCAAAACCTTATCCAAACCGCTAAAAAGACTGAGAAAATTTTACTGGGCCCACATCAAGAAGGTCGACAGTTGTCTCATCTTTGCATAGACCTCCAAGATTCCTTCAGATCATAAGAAAACTGTTAGATGAAGAATCTTACCTTTCTTTGATAGCCTTATGACACCGAAAGAGATGAACGAATGTCTTAAGTTTGCATTTGTTAGAAAAAACCCATCAGATTACATGTCGACCGTCGATGCTTTGCAAGTGTCAAAACCCACAGAACCTCAAAAAACTTGGCCCCACTGATAACATGTCCAGTCACACAATGTGGACCAATTAGATAATGACAAATAAGCACACTTGGTATGTGGACCCGCTACACTCTATCCCCTCTGAAAAAGGTAGAATCAAAGGTTGTCACATGATCTTAAACCTCTGACACATCCGATAAGATCATACGCCCATCGTTGATCAACTGAAAATGTCAGGACCCTCTAACAAACTCAGAAACCAAGTCCCACTAACAACTACCACTGCAATAATACATGGACCAATCATAGACCACCATTTGTACCTATGTGTCACCTCAAACCCACAGTCTAAAATGCTACATCACAAAGAGAATCAAAAATTGGCATAAGATCACAAGCCTCTAACAAAACCCTTGCGAACTTACAATAACCATAGGATTAAGATGGTGTCAGAGAGCCTGGGCCCAGGAAACATCAAGCTGAAAACATAGGAAATATTAAGGCACTGACTTAGGAAAAATTAAAGCACCACCGGGCTTGTAGACTTAGGAAAAATTAACCTGGGAGACTTAGGCAAATCGACAATTATCAAAAGGGGCCCGAAAATAAAACCTTTAGTCGCAAGATCACATAACATGAAAAAGGTTCATGCAATCATGCAACAAAGAGGTTAATAATTTAGCACATGCATTTTAGAGTTTTAAGTGGCCTGAATAAAGTAACACAAAATTAGAACAAGGCCAGAGCATTTTTAGGGCTTTTTCACTACAACGGCTGGTTTTCAAAAATTTCACCTAGGGTTTGAGCCAGAGACCTAAAAACAACTGCAAAGACTAGCAAAAAAATGCTAGAGCCATGAAAATTTTTATAGGTGCTAATAGTAGCTCATACTCGGGGATGTGTATCTCCTGTAGATACAATGAGCAAGATAGAATCTCCTGGAAGAGCAGACCAACTCAAAATTTTGACCCAAAAAGCAAAAATAGATGACTGTATAGGGGAAAACCTAAACTATTGCTCATGGAAAAGATACTTTAGGAGAAGTAAAAGTTTAGGAATTTTCCATGAACAGGCATTTCCAAAGTACCACCAGTTAAATCCTTCAAGACATAATAATCTTTCCCCCATTTGCTTTCAATAAGATAAGGGCCCAACCAAATTGGATCAAATTTTCCATGCTTCCCCTTATCTTCTAACTTTGCATTCCACATCAGGACAAGGTCATCAACTTCAAAACTCCTTTGGGTAGCCCTTTTATCAAACAAATTCTTACATTGTCTCTGCAATGTTTCATTTCTTTCATGTGCATCTCTCCTTACCTCCTCCAATTGGATCAGCTCATCCATTCTTACTCTCATCTCATCATTCAAATCTTCATCATATGCTTGGATGAACTTATACATCTGCAATAAATTATTTTGAGGTAGTCTAACACTTATTCCATATACCAAATCAAATGGAGCACAACCTATGGCCTTCTTCATAGTTACCCTGTCAGCCCATAGTACCCACCATAACTTTGAGTCCCAGGCCTTCTTATTTTTGTCCAACACTCTCTTGAGAATCTTAATCAGACTTTTGTTACTGGACTCAGCCTAACCATTTCCTTGTGGATGATATGGGGATGAAAATGAAATGTGTATCCCATATTACTGACAAAAATCACTAAATTCCTGTGATCTAAAACACATTTCATTATCAACCATAATTACCTCTGGGCAACCAAACCTGGTAAGGATGTTCTGCATCACAAAGTCTGCTACCACTTTGCTAGTTGCCTTTCTAGTAAGGATAGCTTCAACCCACTTGGTGAAATAGTCTGTTGCCACTAGTATGTAAGAATGTCCACCACTAGACTTGTTTTGAATTTTCCCAATAAAATCTATACCCCACTTATGGAAAGGAGCCTGAACTGCAACAGGTTAGAGTGGAAAATTTTGATTAAATTTCAACTTTCCAGCAAATCTCTGACATGCATCACACCTTCTTACAAACTGATGTGTATCCTTAAAAACTATAGGCCACCAAAATCTAGACCTAAGGATCTTGTGAGCTGTGGTCTTTTCCATATAGTGTCCTCCACACACACCTTGGTGCATTTCCTTTAATAGAGCCTTAGACCTCTCATGATCTGTGCACTTTAGCAATACTCCTTCATTGCTTCTCCACCACAACTTACCATGTATAATGGCATACCTTGCAGATTGCAACTTGATAGTTCTCCTTTTACTTTCACCCATCTCAGGGGGGAGGATCAATTTCTGCAAGTAACCAATAATATCTTTTTACCAGTCACAATAATCCATATCACAAATATATGGCCTTTGTTCTTCCTCTAACACATTCACATGATTTTCAATCAAATTGCTTTGTGCCAATAATTTTGCAAGACCTAAGCCTCTTACCAGCTTTGTAATCTGGATATCAATATTAAATTCTTGGATCTGATTGATCCATCTACATCTTTTCCTTGAAACTTCTTGTTGTACCAATATATCCTTAACTATAGCACTAGGAACATAAGCAACCACCTTATCTCCCACAAGATAACATCTAAAAGCCTTGATTGCTTTAACTAAGGCATAAGCCTATTTCTCAGTAATATCATATTTCAATTCTACTGCTTGTAGGGATTTACTAAAAAATGATATGGGTTGGTCATATCCATCTGAATTCATTTGCAATAAAACTGTTGCAACTGTATGACAAGAAGCAAAAGAAAAAATCTACATGGGCTTACCATAATCAGGTCTCCTCAAAATAGGAGCATCCTTGATGGCCTTTTTGATACTTCTGAAAGATTCATCTGCTTCTTCATTCCATTCAATCTTTGCTTCCTTTTTCAACATTCTAGAGATAGGGATACTGATTTCTGTGAAATTTGTAACAAATCTCCTTAGAAAGTTTACCTGCCCAAAGAAGGATTGTATTCCTTTAACATTTCTACGTGGTGAAAGCTTGTCTATAGCCATAACCCTTTCAGGGTCAATCCTCACTCCATCCTTGGACACAATATGTCCCAAGAGCTTTCCTTCCACAACACCAAAAGAACACTTATTTGGATTCAAAGAAATCCCATACTCCAAAGCCCTGATAAAAATCTTCTCAAGATGTTCACAATGTTGATCTTCCTTATCTGAATATGCTGTGAGATCATCCTGATACACCACTAGGAATTTTTTTATGAAGTTTGCAAAGGCCACATCCATGGCTCTCTAAAAATTAGCTCCTGCATTTGTCAGACCAAAGGGCATTCTAACATAAACATATGTTCCCCAAGGGGTAGTGAATGTAGTCTTGAATTGTTTTGATTCCTTGACCATGACCTGATTATATCCAGAGAAACCATCCATCATGGGCATTAACTCTAATCTAGCAACCTTCTACAACATATTCTCCATATTAGGCAAACCATAATTTTCCTTCAAAGAATTGACATTCAAGCTCCTAAAATCAACACATAACCTAATGTCACCATTCTTTTTTCTGACTGGAACCAAGTTTGACACCCATGTAGAATGTCTGACAAGCTTGATGATGCCAGCATCCATCATCCTTTTGAGTTCATCTTGCAGTTTTGGTGCAAGGTAGGATTCATAGGCCTTAAATTTTGCCTAAAAGGTTTAGTTCCTTCTTTCAATGGTATTTCATGCTAGAATAGATCCTCTCCATAGGCTTTCAAATCATCATAAGACCATGCAAAGACATGTCTAAATTTTTTGAGAAGATCAATCAGATTATTCCTAGTTCTTTGGGACAAACATTTACCTATATAAACATTTTTACGTATTTGACTTGTTCCTAAATTTACTTCCTCCAAATCATTTATCTTATCAGAAAATTTAGGAAAACAAATCCTTTCTTTATCATCAAATGCCCTCTCAAGAGCAACCAATCCCCTTGGGATCCTATTTGATCTCAATTGCAAAACTTCCTTCCCAAGAACATTTTCTTTTCCATCTCTGATGTCAACATAAGTGTTGAAATCCATCTCCTGACCATCAAAATGAGAATAACACTACAAAAACCTTAGTATATCCTGATCATCAGAAAAAACTTGCCAATTTTCAACATTGTCTAGGATAGAAGGCCTTGACTTACCCTTAATTTTGGATATCCCTGCAAAGGTAATATCATCTAGCCTTAGTGCTATGTTTTCCAATAATTCAACCATCATGTTTTGGCTTCTATCCACCCAATCAATACCAAAGGCATTAAAACCTTCAATTTCATCCCAAACAACATTTCTATATTGTTTCAGCCTTTGATTCTTAGATGCATACTTTCATCTAATCTGAGAAACTATTAACTCAAGGTCACCAATCAACCTAAGATGTTTGATTCCATGTTTTGATGCTTGTCTCAAACCAATCAGTAGGGCCTCATATTCAGCAACATTATTTGTGCAAAGGAACAAGAGAGTGAAAGAAAAATTGAAAGTCCTACCACTTGGGGATATCAATAGCACTCCTACTCTAGCACCTTCCTTTGAACTTGCTCCATCAAAATACAGGGTCCATAAGACATTACCTTCTACCATATTATTTTCATCATCAGCCAGAAGGATAGGCTTGACCTTTTCTTGCACCTCTATCTCCCGAACTTGGAAAGAGCCAATGTCAGTGTCAACAAAACAATTCATATTGTCATCTTCATCCTCCTCAATCATATGTGGAGTTCTAGCTTCCCTTGAAACTTTCACACTTTCTCCTTCAATGCTAAAAGTAGCAAAAGACAAGTCACATTGAATACTTCCTCCCATAGAAGAACTCCATTTTCTAGATAATAGCATTCCATACTGAGGGGGAATGTCAACTACAGGAACACTCATAGTTAGTTGTTTATTAGGAAATGCTGCTAATTTATAAGGAAAAGCCTTAATGGTACCAATAACTGGTACTTCTCTTGAGTCCATAGCTTGGCATCTCCCATGAGGTGTATCAACCTTTAGTCCTAATGACTTCATGATCTTTGTAGGAATGACAGTGTTTGATGCTCCAAAATCAATCATGCAATTCTTCAATAATTTTCCATTTATCACAAGGGACAAGAAAAAAGGATCAACTATCCCTGATGCAGCATTTACAACATTTGCATTCAAAAAAATCTGAGGGATCTTAGAGACAATTTCTTCACTTTTACTATCAAGTGTGTCATCTAAAGAAGCCACATGCTTATCACCTCTATTCATTTCTTGGACCTTTATAGAAGAGGCACCATTTACCCAATCCAAAGCTTTCACCTTGTGCTCTTCTATCCTCATCATTTCCAAAAGTGGAACTTTGATAGTTATTTGTGAAAGCAATTTAGTCATATCTATGGGAACATATGTATGGTTACCCATGTCATCCTTAATCATAGTGCCATCTTTATCTTCTACTTTGACAATCAAGTCAGATTTACCTTTGTATAGAAACTCATCATCCTTCTGAGGTATGGGAATAGCTAGTTCCGATGTCTTTGCTTTACCTTGAGGTATTGTAGAAGGTCCCATCTTCTTTTTTACTTTAACCTTACTAAAAACACCAACATTTTTTTCCTTTTCCTCATGCTATTGTGTACTCTTTTCTAATTTCTTGATAAACATGCTACCAGGTTTACCATTTGTGCTTCCAAATATCTTGTTTCTCAAAATATAATTGCTCCTGGCTTGAGTGACCATGTCTGCAGTGATTTGAGCAATTTCCTCATCAGAGGGTCTCCTTAAGGAAACATGTTCCTCACACTTCACTGTAGCAATCCAACATAATCAAATTATTCTTCCTCATTATCAGATTCAGCCTCATCCCATGCATGTGAAGAATTCATTGCACATCCACTCTTATCATATTGCTTATCCTATTCTTGGTTCTCAGATAAATCCAGAGTAATAACATAATGTTTTGTACTATGAGGAGACTGACAAGCAATACACCATGGGATATCATCATTCATGTTAACTGAATTTCTTTGCAAAGGATCAGGAATCCTATCAACAGGCCTATCCCTTTTAACTAGAAAAATGGGCTTGCCATCCTTCCACTGAGTATTGTATGGGTAGTTCTGCATTCTTGGTTTCCTACTAAAATTACTTGAAATAGGCCGGTCATTTGTTGCAACCCTATTGTTTCTTTTTTCATCAGGCTTTAGATCCTCTAAAGCACTTAGAATCTACTTCAAATTATCCTCCTCCTTTGGCTTAAAATTAATAGACCTTCCCATCTCTTTCTTATTTTGCACTTGAAAGCTATAATCATCTCTTCTCCCTAATTTTCCTGATATTCTTCTATTACTTTCTATGTTGATAGCCAAATTGTAAGCCTCCCCAAGATTTCTAGGGTTCTTATCCCTTAAAAGGTAACCCATCTTTGCATCAAAAGCATTTAAGTATGTCACAAGACACACTCTATCATCTAATTTGATAACTTGCAGGAGCCTATGCATAGCCTTTTGGAATCTTATATTAAATTGAAGGACCTCTTCATTCTGATTTTTCTTTATGTTATTGAATTCATTCAAAATAAAACCCTCATTTATTTTATCTCCATAATGCTCCTTAAAATAATTCTTAAATTCATTCCAAGATCCTATACTAGCATGGGGCAATCCTCTAAACCAATCCCTAGCATCCTCGGTCAGAGATTGTACAAATAACTTCATTACAACATCATCAAGCTCAACATTATAATCATCTATTACATCCATAAAAAATTTTAGATGTTCCTCACATGTGATGACATTATTCCCAACAAACTTTGGGAGCTTCTTTCTAATTTCATCAGGAATTACATTAGGATAACCAAGAATATCAAAAAAGATAAGTTGTTTGTACCTTTCATGAACAGGAACTCCTTGAGGTGGGTCCATTCCTTGAGATGTAGATGTCCTTATGTTTGAACCTGTAGGAATTTTAGCAGCACCTGGAATGCCATTTGTTTGAGTTGCAAGGTTACCATGTTTTCCACCTTGCCCCAAAAAGGAAGCAGCAACATTTGAAGGTCTTGAGGTATGCTTGAGAAAATCAATCTTCTTTCTTATTTCTGCAGCAGTAGCCTCCAACTTTGCTTTCTCTAATTCTTTATCTAATATTTCCTTTTCCTTTCTAGCCTTTTCAAGGTCTGCATCTAATCTCAACCCTTGCTCTAATGGGTTTTCCACATGAACTTGTTCATTGATTTGAACTCCAACAGCCTTTTGTTTGCCTTTATCTCTAGGCCTGGTTATCTCATGTGTTCTTTGTACAATGGGTTGTTCCTCTTCTTTTTTAGGCTCTGGGAAAAAATTAATTGCCTCCAAATCTAACAACTGCCTCTTTAGTTGATCAGCCCTTATCATTGCTTGTCTTACTCTGTCTTGTTTATCTTTTTCTCTTTGCTATCTGATAGCAACTTGTTCTTGAACTCTTCTTTCCAACTCATATATCTCTTCAAGGATTTCTTCTGATTCTGGGAGAGTAGTCTCAGATTCATCATCTCCCACTTGAAATTCATCCTCATACTGGTTCAATCCCAAATCAACAGCCTCTTCATATTCTGAAATATTTTCTTCTTGACTAGGCTTGGTTTGAGTTTCTTGTCTTGTATCCTTTTTACTTTTCTAAGTATGAGAAACATTTCTTTTCTTCTTTCCTCCCCTTGTCTGACTAGGCCTAGGAGAGCTTGGAATATCTTCTTCCATTCCATCTTTAGGATGCTCCTTTCTCCAAGACCTAGTACCTCTGTAACTCATTTTATAAAAATCTACTGACTAGCACTGCTACAGAGATGTTTGAGTCACCACTCAAAAATATTGGGAATCTTACAATACTATTTCCTCACTAACAAATATCCAAATGAGCTTGACAAGACAAGGGACAAGAATATCCCTATTTCTTCCAATGATGACCTACTGGTTATTATAGACTTGTGTAACATTTCCCTAGTAGAGTCTCCATGTTGTTGGTGTTCAAAATGGATGCTTATGCTCTTAGGCTACCAATATACCCTCAAATAGATTTTAGGATTGGTTAGTTCCAAAATGTATAAGGATCATAGGGTAACTAGACCAACTATAGGGACAAGACTACCCTCTTCACTTCTGGCTCTGCAAAACCAAGGCGGGCACACCTAACCCAGTGAAAACTATACTTCACACACCAAAGACTGGGTCTAAACAATAGATTGATAGTAAGAAAGTACTAAATGTTAACCTCACATTCATTGACTCTCCATTACTATTGGGTAATACAACCACACAACCAAAGACCTAAAGCTTAGAAAGGTTATTGATTTTAAGATTTTGGAATGTAATAACCTAAATCAATGTATGTTAACAAGAGAGATACTCATTTAGGCCAGTGCCTCATCCATTGGGAAAGATTTCTCAGACACAAAGACACACAAATTTGAGAATATCTGAGAATTCATAGCCATAAATACATTTATCTTAATCTTTACTGCTTACAAAACATCCTTACATAGATAAGGGAAAAATTATATCTCATTTAGAGCATTGTTTAATCCAATCCTAGATCAGAACTCAAGAATGGAGATATATACATAAAAACACTATGTAATGAGCTAGAAAACTCAAAGCTTACTTGACTTGACACAAAGGAGAGATAAGAGTCAAATATTTGTATTAAGTATGATGATTTCCTTCTATGTACATAATGAATCATAAGACACCCTACTTGCAAATTAAAGCTTAGACCTACAACTTTCTTCTTTCATTAACAAACATTGAGTCAAAAACTATTACAAAACCTTGGGACCAGAAACTAGGGACTATTTTTTTGAAATTCGAAACTAGAACCCCTACAAAATAAAAAGTTCAACACTATATACCACTGGTTACCTTGGAATCCCAAACAGGTTAGGATGCAACAAGATATGGATAACTGAGGTAAGGGTTAGGGTTTCCACCCACCAAAAAATTCAAATAAATCAGAAATTAAAACATTGGATGGAAAACTGAGCAATCCTGAGCAATCAGATCCTAAATTGATCTTTACTTATGGTAAATCTTCTAGAAATGTGCTAAAGATCATGAAATTCCTAAAAATTCATATGATTTGACCCCCTGCAACATGCTTCAAGCAAGTAAACCCATCCCCCATGGTACAAAACTCTCTACAAATAATCATCAGACTCACTAGACCACACCACAACAACTGCAAATCATTTCTATTAAGTTCGACCGTCAAAACATTCAATTCTAGTCCTTTTTGTCGTTGGAAAGCATTCAAATTTTCAAATCTACAAAGAATGGCTACTTTATGGTGCTTACTGACATATCAACAGCCCACATTCAAATCTAAGCTTGGTTTATATCATGATCGTTAGATGCTTTCCTTTTCTCGGGTTATGTTGTTTACTTTATAAGAATCTGGTGGATATGCGATTGAAAAAACCTTCGACCATTCGTGAGAACTTTGAGAGCACCGCTAAATTATTTGGCTATTATGTGAGCACTGTTCACCAAATTGCTATGTCTTTAGACCCCTTGCCAAAACATCACGCAAACTAGCGAACAAAGCAAGCATTTGTCAGAATCACCAAAACCTTATCCAAACCGCCAAAAAGACTGAGAAAATTTTATTGGGCCTACATCAAGAAGATTGATGATTGTCTCATCCTCATATAGACCTCCAAGATTCCTTCAGATCATAAGACAACCATCGGATGTAGAATCTTACCCTGCTCTGACAACCTTCTAACACTGAAAGAGATCAACGGCTATCTTAAGTTTGCATGTGTCAGAAAAAACCCATCAGATTACATGCCGACCGTCGATGCTTTGCAAGTGTCAAAACCCATAGAACCTAGAAAAACTTGGCCCCACTAACAAAATGTCCAGTCACACAATGTGGACAAATCAAATAATGATAAATAAGCACACCTAGCATGTGGACCTGCTACACTTTATCCCCTCTGAAAAAGGTAGAATCAATAGTTGTCGCATGATCTTAAACCTCTGACACATCCCATAAGATCATACGCCCATCGTTGATCGATTGACAATGTCAGGACCCTCTAAAAAACTTAGAAACTAGGTCCCACTAACAACTACCACCACAATAATACATGGACCAATGACAGACTGCCATTTTTACCTACGTGTCACCTCAGACCCACAATCTGAAATGCTATGTCATAAAGAGAATCAACAGTTGGCGTAAGATCGCAAGCCTCTGACAAAACCCTTGTGAACTTACGACAACCATAGGATTAAGATGGTGTCAGAGAGCCTGGGCCGGGGAAACATCAAGCCAAAAATATAGGAAATATTAAGGCACTAACTTAGGAAAAATTAAAGCACCGTCGGGCTTTTAGAATTAGGAAAAATTAACCTGGGAGACTTAGGCAAATCGGCAATTATCAAAAGGGGCCCGAAAATAAAACCTTTAGTTGCAAGATTGCATAACATGAAAAAGGTTCATGCAATCATGTGACAAAGAGGTTGACAATTTAGCACATGCATTTTAGAGTTTTAAGTGGCCTGAATAAAGTAACACAAAATTAGAACAAGGCCAAGGCATTTTTATGGCTTTTTCACTACAACGGCTAGTTTTCAAAAATTTCACCTAGGGTTTAAGCCAAAGACCTAAAAATAACTGTAGAGACCAGCAAAAAAATGCTAGAGCCATGAAAATTTTTATAGGTGCTAACAAGGGGAATTCTCAATAGAATCTAAGAAGGTCAAGGTGATCGAGAATCTACCATTGGGAGAAGCTTCCCAAACTAAAACATTCAGGGACTGAGATAAGGAGAGACTAGCTAAGAGATACCATTATAAGGGGCTCCAAATTAGGGGATAGATAACAAAGATCCACCCAATCATTACCAGATCTATAGTTACAAACTTGAGTCCCAAAATGGAAAGAGAATATTTGCTTCCATCTATTGAAGGGATCCACATTAGCCAGGATTCCGAAATGGAGCCAATTGCCATGCCATAAGCTTATTGATTCTCCATTTCCTACTTTCCATTTGGCCTGAGAAGCACCAATCTCTCTGGCCTTGAGGAAACCATTCCAAATAAAGGAGCCTTTTTTATTATCATTGTCAAATAAGATTTTTTTCATAGAATTATTGGAGTGGAGATATTTAGCTTCAATAATATCATGCTAGTCTCCAGTATCCTGAAAAATGTGCCACACTTGTTTAGCTTGAAGCACCTTATTAAAGAAACTTATTCTTCAGAAACCAAGGTCTCCTTTGCATTTTGGTAAGCATACTTTGTCCCAAGAAATGAGGGGAATCCTTTTGTGGTCCGCCGCCTAGACCATAAAAACCTTTTCTGAATTTTCTCCTTGACATCAACAAATTTTGAGGGAATAGAGAAGAGGCTCAAAACATAGGTAGGAAGGTTTTTAAGGGTATATTTTAGTTGTATCTTCCTAGCTTGGCTAAGCATCACACCCTTCCAACCAGCCAACTTCTTGTTAAATCTATCAATTAAGCTATTCCAAAAGGACTCCAAAGGTTTCAAACCCAAAGGAAGACCCAAATAAGTCGAAGGGGAGCCATTATCAGCACTGCCATAGAAGGTGAAGAAACCAATTTGTAGATGATTCTACAAGTGCCACCATTAAAGCCAAAAGTATCTAGAATCCTCAACAAAAGTTTCCAATCCACCTAGTCATAGGCTTTGGACAACTTGAGTTTAAGAAAGAACCCTGCTTTGTTGGCTGAGTCAAGGGAGTGAATGACCTCATGAACAATAATGATGGAATTTAGAATTTGTCTCCCTGGGACAAAACCAGATTGCTGATGCGAGATGATCAAGGGAAGTAGCTTGAGAAGTCTCAAAGTTAGCACCTTGGAAATGATCTTGTCAAAAGAGTTGCATAGGCTGATGGGTCTAAAGTTCTCCATAGCCTCTGCTCCAAAAATTTTAGGGATGAGAACCAAGAAGGTAGCATTCAACTCCTTCAAAATTTTCTTAGAACTAAAGAATTATCGAATAACTTTAACCACATCCTCCTTGATAATGTCCCAGTAGCTGTGAAAAAAGAACATGGGGAATCCATCAAGGCCTCATGCTTTATCCCTTGTCATAGACTTCACAACATTGTAAACTTCCACCTCCTTAGGAATAGAACATAGGGCTTTATTTTGGGCATCAGAGATAATCTTTAGAATGTTACCCAAAACCATGGCCTGCTCCTCCAATGAGAGATTATGGTCTTTAGACAAGAGGGTGGAGAACAAAGCAATAGCTTCATTAGCAATGTCCTTGTCCTCTATAAGAATCTGATTCTCCCTTCTAAGTTTTCTAATACTCTTAACAACTCTATGCTTCATAGTTGTAAGATGGAAGAACCTAGTATTTTTATCCCCTTCTTTCAACCAAATAGATCTAGACCTTTGTTTCCAATATAATTCCTCCTTACCAATCACATTACGATATTAAAAAAGTAAGGCTTTCTCTTTTTGGAGACGCTCGGGATCATACCCAAAATTATGAATCTTCCTTTGGATTTGATTAAGATCTATAAGAGTCTCAACTTTGGAAGAAAAGATATTTCCAAAATCATTCATGTTCGAAAGTTTGATGTTATTCTTAACGTTCCTCAATTTTTAAGAAATTCTAAACATAGTAGAGCCATCAATTTGAATATCCCATAATTCCTTTAGCTTCTTTCTTAGATCTAGGTGAGAAGTCCACATTTTTTCATATCTAAAGGGGAAATATCTCTTTTTAATGAGAGGATCAAGGATAAGATAAATGGGGGAGTGGTCTAAACCAACTCTAGCCTAGGTTGAAAGAGTACAAGAAAAAAGATGAAACCAGTCTAGGGTAATGAGGGCATGATCAAGATGAACCTGGATGCAATCATTACCACATCTCCTATTAGACTAGGTAAAATATGCCCCATGGAGGTCTAGGTCAAAGAGGGCTTGATCATTGATGAAGTCCATAAGGTCCATTATGCTTTCCAGATCAGGAGTACTCCATCCAAGATTTTCCCCTTCTTTAAGAGTAGTGTTAAAGTCCCTCATGATAATCCCTCTATAGAACTAGAAGGTGGAAGTGACAATCTGAATCCTCTCCCAGTACTTAGATCTGGCCTTTTTAGAGTTAGGAGCATAAACATTCAGAATAAACCAACTATCATTATCACGGTAGCTCATGAATTTCATAAATAGAATATTACCTTCCTCATGGATGACTTCACCTTTGAAGATAACATAGTTCCAAAAATTAGCAAGGCCACCAGAAGCACCATCAAAACTGTATCCCACTACCTCCATAGTCTTCGATATCTTGAGGCTTTCCATCTTATCTTTCTTCATCT
This sequence comes from Chamaecyparis obtusa, assembly GCA_027943335.1. Taxonomy (NCBI): domain Eukaryota; kingdom Viridiplantae; phylum Streptophyta; class Pinopsida; order Cupressales; family Cupressaceae; genus Chamaecyparis; species Chamaecyparis obtusa. Next base: position 152,064 of record BSBK01006910.1, read on the forward strand.
TAGTTTCCTAAATCATCATAATATCTAGTCTATGATCCCTAATTATATTCCTAATAATGTCTTGCTTATCTGGTCCATTTAAACCATAGATATTGCAGGAGATAATCTTCATTTCTTCTTTGAGGAACAAGCTTCATGAAAGGTAAGTTGAGTCCCAACCACAATATTCTTACTTCTTCTTCTCTAATCTAACTAGCTCTCTTCCTTCCTAGGGTTCTAGGTTTTTCTCCCACATCATCTTTGTTTTTTCTTCTTGTTGGTGTTGGTGAGACAGGAGTAGCAAAAACTTTAGTGGTGATTATTCTCCATTTGGTGAATGTCACATGTTAGCAACCTATGATTTGGAGAATATATTGCACATATGGGATTGACCCTATCACCCGGTATGTATTAAAATTGGGTCAAATGCTCGGGCCCATCACCCATTGGTTTATTTAATTTTCTCCATTTCTTTTACATTATCAAGTTAATGGAATATAATTTTTGGGCACGTCAAATTTTATACATTCACCTATAATTTCAAAGAGGTCCCAAATGGAGGGCCTATATTTTCCAATAGTTGTATACATATATATTTATAGGCAGGCCTAATTTTGCCTGGCATTTTATAGATGCATGTCTCAAACCGATGCATTCTCGCCAAATTTATTAATCATACCAAGGTATTAGATGACCCATAATTACCTCAAAAATAACACAAGACGTGTTATAATTATGCGGGCTTCACCAAATATTTGTATACCTAATTCCTCTCACCGAATTCTCCAAAAAATGATTAGTATAAATACATTCATAGATCAGTTTTATTGTACATAATTTGGTTCGATTCAATTTGATTGATAGCAAAGTTCAAACTATTGAGTCTTGACTACATTGGTGAGTCATGACTATAATTGAATTTGAGGCAAAGGTAAGTGATTATTATTCTGTGACTATGTAATTTTGAGTTGATTCTTATTTAGTGGGGACCATTTAGTGAATAGTGGTGACCAGGGAAACCTCAGACATGATTTAAGGGTCAATGAGTCATATTTATATATATTATAATTCTATTGTCACTTGTTCAACAAGTAAACATTTTTTTTTGCACTCGTAGGCTGGTAGCCTTTATTTAATTGAAGAATCAAGATGTCGAACAATAACAAGGGTAAGGCTCCCACAAATGGGAAAATCCAAGAAAGGCCAACAAAACATAGAACCTTATTATCATACTTTGGTCATGGTGTTGGAAATGTTTTTGACCAAAATCGGGAAGCTACTTCATCACAAGAAGATTTTCAAGATTCACAACCTAAACCTACACGACATATTAAAGAAGTTATGAAACCTGATATCTCAAATCATGATGAACTTGAAGAATATTTTCAATTAAATACCTAGCATAGCCAGAATGATATAATCAACTTGGATGAGACTAAGAATGTCAGAGAAGATGATGGTGCAGGGAAGAAGAAAATAAAATATAGTTCAAAGAATGATAGAGAATCGAAAAAAGATCAGATGTGGGATCTTTCAAGGAATTTTCAAGTAGAATGGGTATCAAAGTATCCATTCATTGAACCAATGGACAATCCAAATGAAGGTGAGCCACTGGTAGAATGCATATGTAATATTTGCACCAAGATAAATAAGAAGGAAAAGAGGTTGTAGCTAAAAATTGACACCATAGAGAAGTATATGGGTAAAGTTTATGAAAAGAAAACCATAGATGGAGTTCAAAAATGAGTGATAGGATGGAAAAGAAAGGAGGAATCTTAGCATTTTAGGAATGCAAAATTCTATAAATTTTAGCAGAATATAAAGACAAATCCTAGTGAAGTTAAAGGCTCTATTGAAGCTTGTTTTGGAAAAGCATTGGAAGTAGAACTAATGGGAAAAGTTTTTCAGTTAAGTGTTGTCTTTAATCTTGTGAGTAGAGGGCATCCTATGACAGACTACCCATCATTGAGTGCTTTATTATACTTTTTGAAAGTTCATAACTATCCTAGCATTCACTAGTTAGTAAATGGTAGATGGGAATGGGCAAGTTGTCTTGTTGAGGTTGAAAAAGAGGAGCTAAAGGAAAAAATTAAAGAGACAAATTTTATGGAATTGTCTTTAGACAAGGTTACAAAATTAGATAATACTTCTTGGGTATGCACGCATGTTTATACTATACAAATTTTTTTCCGCCAACCTCATCTACTAATTGTTTCTAAAATGAAGGATAATGCGACAATGGGAAATTTATTTGAACTAGTAAAGAGTTCTCTAATTAAATATGGAGGTATAAATGACATGACGATTGCCAAAAAGTTGGTGTGTGTTAGAGTGGATGGAGCTTCACTAATGCAAGGCCACAAAGGTGATCTTTGTACAAAGATACAATATTATTGTACACCCTATGTTACTCCCATTCATTACATGACCCACAGAATGAATCTAGCTTTTGGAGTTGTCAGCAAGCACATGCTCCAATACAAAAAATTGAACTTTTATTCAAAGATCTCTACCAATACTTCTGTCAAAGTCCAAAACAATTGAGGGAATTTCAACACTTTGCATAAGGACTAACTAACAAGAATAAACTTCTTAAGGATAATTATACCAAACGGATATCTTTGGATGGACCAGTGCATTGAGTTTTTCTAGAATATCAATCGTTGCTTGGTCTAATTAACTCAAGTCATGACGAAGAAGGGCTAGTGAAATTTCCTGCACTATTGTGAATGTTAAGTAATGTAGAGACACTCTTAACATTAGAAGGTCTTCTCCCCATCCTTGAGCAAATGAGAAATAAAATGAAAAAGGCCCAACAAAAAGCTATGCATATTGCAGAATATTTTTGCGCTGCGTAAATTGACATGCATGATGTTTGATAATCTCTATCGATCATATGATGATGTAAAATTTTCTAGCTGGTAGAAAATCATAGATTTGGAAAATCCTAATAAATTTTCAAAAATTAGTGCAAACAGGGAGTTATGTGTAGAAGTTCACGGAGTTGAGATGCCACTGCACTACTTTTCCAAGATTGAGTCTGAGGAACTAGCAAAGAACCCTAGGAAGTGAGTATCAAGTGTTAAAAGGGGGAAGACTTTACCAAGATCATTGAGTCTGTAATAGCTTCTATAAATAACATTTCCTATGATATTTCCTCATAGATTAGAGAAAGAGTCCCTCTAGTCAAACTACTTAAATCCATGAATATTGTGTTTCCTCGATATTGGAGAATGAACAATTCAAAAGATTTTTGAACTAGGCTACTAACTTTGATAGATCATTTTTGCAAAACCAAAGAGTTAAATGGAGTAACTCTAAATGGAATTTTAGATGAATCTCATTTGAGATAGAAATCAGGTCATTTTTCACTGACAATGTGGGAACAATATAATATTATGCAAAACCCCCATGAAGATGGATCAATAACAAGGCTTTGGAAAAATCTAGCTGAGAGCGAAATGTTGATTGATTCAATATTAGAATTTTTCAAGCTTGCTGATTTATGTCTGATCATGATATTGGGGTCGGTGGAGGATGAGATATTTTTTAGTGCTTTGGGATTCCTAAAGTCAAAGCTAAGGAAAAAACTAGACAAGAATTTGGAAAATTGCTTGAGGCTCTATACATCCAGGTATGAAGTCAATACTTTTCCTTATGAAAGGGCACTAGAATTATGGAGGAAGAAATCTTAGAGAAGAGGGTTGGGAAACATTTCAAACCAAAGTGAGAGTGTTAGAGATAATGATGTCATTGATTCATGTATTGGTACTGGTACTGCTAGTGGTGAACATCAGTTAAGATGAGGTATGCAGAGTGAAGAAAACATATCAAAGAACCAAAGAAGCTATGGAGTTGATGGCGATGAATTCGAGGATCCCAATAATGATATAATGCAACATCTTGAACCATTGTACTAGTAGCAGGTCCTAGGTATTTATTATACTTTTCATGTAGTCTACTATTAGTTTCTATATCTCATCATCAATCATGCATAATAGCATATTCCAATGTCAAAAACATTAATGTGGTTGATAATGTCATCAAGATTTAATTCCATAATTAATAATGGTTTTCATTTGCATTATTCAACTCATATGGTACAATTCTTGTAGATTTTTTATTATTTTTTTGACAACATAGAAATTCTTATGTTACAATTCTTAGAAATACTGATTCTCATTAATTTAATTACAAATATGATACAATGTAACAATTCATTTATGACCTTGAATTCCCTTTTATAGAAAAAAGGGAGCAATGACAAGTTCAGGTCTATTTGCCTAATGTGAAGTCTCAAAATCAAAATTAGTATGACAACTACAATATGTCTACAACAGTACATTTTTGCATTTGACAAGCTTGTTTAGTAAATTAGCATTGGCAACAGAATCTACAACATTCATCCTATTCAAAAAATGAAGTTCAAACTTGTTACTTTAAACATGATATGATTGATGAGCTCAAGATGATTCTATCAGTTTCTTTAGTATGCTCCATTCTATGTCATTTGGAACATCAATATTTGTCATGTTATAGTAAATGACCTGCAACCTCGTCAACAATCCATACTTGGAAGAGTGAGTTGAAAGCAATGATCCTTCCAATACTGCATTCAAATTTGAAAATGTTTTGATGCACTTTGCAATGCCTTCATTAGTTGTGTCTTAAGGAAGCTTGCCTAAATCAGACATCATTGTGTCATCCAACTTTTTTTTGTAAGCTTCTCTTCCAACGAAATTCATTGATGAGTAATTAGGACAAGGAATCGACAAACCAAGAGTTATCATTTTGGCTTTTTTCTCTTCATCTTGGTGAGCTTTGTCCCAAATAAGGCCATAGTTTCCTCTCCTTCTATTAGTTTCTGACATTTTTGAAAGACAGAGTTCTCCTTTATTGATGCACCAACGCAGTCCTAAATTCCCTTGCTTGCCAAATGCTTGTCACTAGTTGTGTTGATTTGTTGCAAAATCTTGTTTGCGGTATTCTATCTCTAACTAAACTTTTTGTTCTTCTTAATGTACTCTTTCAGCTTCCCAATAACAACTCTAAGAATTTCATTCAGTGCAAACCAATCACACAACCTATCAATAGACACCTTTATTTTCTCCCAAAAGTCTATTTTTATTTGCTTGACTGTATTATTTACTTGATCATTCAAGCTATTTTTGTAAGTTTTAATTGTATTATTTTCCTTCTTTAGGTCTTCCCTCATTTCTGAGAACTGGTATTCACTATGTTTTTTTATTTTCTCTACTTTCTCTTCCCAATGTTTTTCTTTCTCTTCCCACTATTTTGTTTTTACCCTCTCATTATCCAATTCTTTATATGTAAGTTTTTGTTTGTCTGTGCTACATTCTCAATCTTTTTGTAAGAAATTAATGAAGAAAAATTTTTATCCTCAAGTTTTTTTCTCTGTTCCAATTTTCCCCTTAGAATTTTTTAGATCTGTGTCCATATGTTCTTTCTATCCAATTACTTCTTTAGAAGATGAATTTTTTATCCCTTTCTCTAATTCTTTGCACCTATTGTCTACAGCTTTCTCCTTCACCTTTTCATTTGCCAGGTCTGCCTTTAAATGATCTATTCTTCCCTAAAGCTTTCCTTTCTCTCTCCAACTACATGACTGAACTGTAGACCACCTGGTTGGTTATTTTCAATACATTTATCTTGTCCACATTTTTAATTTTGGATATATCCATTTGGAGGGTGCTAACTTGAAATTCAAATGGATCTAACTAACTCTCTAGTGGATTTTTATCTCTAGTTGGGGGCATAATAACCATGAACTCCATGATTTATTTATTTGGGTCATATGTGGGAAATAACCTATTAGATGTAGGTTTTGTATCACAAGCTACAACAACTACATCCATCTTCAATGTCTTAGTATTTTGTCTATTCCTATTTTTTGATTGTTCAAAGTTAGTTACAAAATCATTGTAACACAAATTAGGGTTTTCTGACACAATTGAATGTTTGAAAGATGAAATAGCACTTGTAGTGATGTACGAGCTTCCACCTATGTTTCCTGTGGTTCTCCTAATTCCACCATGAGTATTAGCAACACCTTGACCCATTACAAGTGGATTTTTTAGACTGTTCGAAGGGTTTTGTCCTGAAGGTGTGGAAAGTGTTGGACTCATAGTCACACTCAACATTGCCATTGTTGTACTTATCATAACCTTTTTCTTCTTTACAATGCCTTGATCTTTGGGATCCACTGATCCTATGTCCACCTATAATTTCATTTTCAGACAACTAGTTGTACCCATGATATCCACACCTATGGGAGTGGTAATTGATTTAGATTAAATCTGAGTGCTTGTAATAGGTGGAACCAGATTTGAAGCTGGAACAAATGAAATAGACTGAGTAGTATTTTTTTTGATGAATTTGATGATTCAACTCCAAGCCCAAGGCCTAGTTTGTCACCACATTTTGGTGGAACTGGTGGGTCAGGTGGACACCAAGGCCCTTGTCCACTAGGACCCAGACCACCATAACATGGGTAGCCCATTTTTTCTGCAATATCTTCCCCTTTTATATAATTTTCTTTTGTGGACACATCAACTCCTCTACTAATTAAATATACATTAGTGGATGTGGGATTCAAAAAATCATGCTCATACTCATTATCTAGATGATTAGTATTGTTGTGATACACTTCAACTGGATGCACCTTATTCCAAAATTCATTAAATATATTATCCTCTTCCACATCATAAAGATCTACAAAGATCTTTGGCTCATTGAGATTCTTCCTCATTTCCCAAAAATCATAAATTTTGGTTCCAATCCAATTAACATCCATACAATCATCCACTAGGTCTTTTGGAATAGATTTTCTAGATGGTTGAGAAGCTTCCTGGTAGAAATTGTATGATGTCATGGGTTGCACTTTTCCTTTCTATTTGTGAAATACCATAATTTGCAATAACAATTCCTATATTGAAATATTATTTTCAGCAGCATATTTCTCCATCTCTTTTTTTACCTCATCCCAGGACTCTATGTTTTTAAAATTTTCTATCAATGGAATACTCTCATGTTGATATTTTCTTGCAGATTTCCCATTCTCTCTAAGCTTTGTTCCAATTATGTTGAGTGGATCATACTACCAGTGACTAACAACATCAAAGAGAAAAATTGAAAAGAAGGCTTGTGCCACTTTGAATCCTCTTCTCTCAAATGTGAACCCTCCAAATGAGAAAGGAAAGGAAGGAAATATCATTTTCTTTTGCTAACCATTAAAGAGTACATATGTTCTCTCCATCTGTCATACATATTCCAATGCAAATAACCTCTCTGACACATGTATTGGAAGTTTGTAGGGTTCTACCACTCAACCATAAAACCTTAACACAGTGTACTCTTCCATGAAGTACCAATCAGACAATTGTATTTGACTTCTGATTTGAATGCAATCTCTACAAGAAATAGACAATCTAGGCATTGAAGTGCCTATAATGTTATGGTACATTGGTGCCAAAAAGAAGTCTACAAATTTTTTGTAGTTCCTTCTATTATCAATCATCCTTATTTGAGGTGTCCATTCATATATTGGATTTGGCCTTGACTGCAAAGCTTGTTTGTCTAAAATATTGCACGATGCTTTGTTAAGAGAAGATAGAACAAGTAGGTTGTGAATCAAAATGTCTTTTTTGAACCTCTTTTAATCATTGGTAATTGTTCTTTCATGAAATCAACAATGTGCTCATTAAAATAATATTTTACTGGTTCATTTTCAAAATGAATATGAAAAAGCATTTCAATAATGTTGGCACCCACTCTTGGTTACTATCCAATCCCAAATAAAATACTAGCAAGGAAATATTGTCCTGAGCCCATTGCACAAAAATATCATAATCATAAGGAGGCTTATGATCTGGATTCAGACTAGAACTACTTGTTATTCCTCCGATATACAAATCTCTCTATGTTGCATCTATTTTTTCATAATCCTTTGCCAGCTTTCCTAGGTCAATGTGCACGTTTGAGTTTTTTTGTTCAAACCCTAGCTCTAATAGACTAGAAAATTCACTCTCGGTTATGGACAAAATTTCCTCCTGAGTTTATTTATTCACAATTTCTTTTCTATTTTCATCATAATTTTTGGGATAAACCATGACAATTTCTGGGCAAGGGAATACTTGAGGTAACAACATGCATACCGACCTAGAAATCCATGTTACAATTTTATTTGTCATTGCCTTTATCATGTTGTTAAATTAAAAAAAAATTGAACTCCTATTTGGATCGCTCAACTTATTTTCAAGTGCAAATATAATTTCCATTATTCCCTTATTTCCATGGATACCAAGATCATAAATATCATGGAATTCATCAGTGAAATGTGGTGTTTTAAGAAAATTGTGGAAGTCTATTATCTGACTTGGCATTTTACTCATAATCTTGATATTTGTTTTTCCCAACATGGTATGTTGGTAATTGGTATCACTAATAACTATTTACTCATAGGAAAATTCAAATATTAAACCGTAATAGGCTAATTCTTTTTCTACAATATAAATAGTAAAGTTGTAAACCACAAGATTTGAAAAATTTAAAATGTGGGATGTAGGTGTTCAAGATTTTAGTAGTTACCTATAATTTCAATTTGTGCAGACTATGAGTGGGAAGAGAGTGGAGAGACTCTTTTGCATTCCTCAAACCTCGATCATCAACCTAGAATCTGTAACCCCTTTCTAAATCTCCAATACTATGTACTATTTAGAACTGAAAAGCTTAGATTGAAAACCTAAAGGGCACGTGTCACTTAACCATTTGAAACTACAACTTTAGTCAGACACCCAAAATTACAACATTTTTGAAATAATCCATTCTACAGTTTACTCCAATTTAGATTTTAATTATACTTAGTTGAGGGTTAATTCATGACACATGCCTTGTTTATGTGGTATATTTGCAAATAGAGGTGATCGTTCCCAAAATCACCCTGAAATACACCTTCAGTCATTGATCTATGCTCATCCAACAATCATTATTAGTATCTATCAATTGTCATGGCCCCATGGGTCCCATTAACTTTTATCTTGTTAGTACTATAGTCTATAGTAGACTAGTACAAGTAGTAGTTGTCACCTAGTTACCTCACGAGTCACATGTCATCAGCGAATGACACTTGTCATTGACCATGTGAGTGGACATGCCTTACGATTCTAAAATGGGTTTAAAAAAATGGTTTTTCTTTTCCCTTTCGCCCCAAAATACACCTTTAGTTGTTGATCTATAATCATCCAATGGTCATTTCTAGTCAATGATACACTATCTGGTGTCGTGGCCTCGTGGGTTCCATTAAATTTTTCCTTATATGTGCTAGTAGTCACCTAGTCACCTCAGGAGTCATAGGTCATCATTGAATGACATTATCAGTTGACCATGTGAGTGGACATGTGTCATGATTCCAGAAAGGGTTTGTAAAAATGGGGTTGCTTTTCCCTTTCATCTCAAAATCGAGCATACTTTGTTGATCTGTTCTCATATTTAAATATACTTTTAAATTCAATTAATGCTATTTTTATATTATTTAAAATATTACATTCATATCATATTATAATAGATTCAAAGATTATATTATATTTCTATTTCATATTAAAAATTATATTTATATTAATTATATTATAATTTATATTTATATTTATATATTATTTAATGTTATTTAGATGTAATATTAAGTACTATATATTTATATTTATATTATTTCATGCTATATATTTATATTATTTCAAATTATATTATATTTATTATAACATAATTATATTTATGTGTGCATTATTCTATGTTATAATTGTATTTATATCAATATTAACAAATCATGCTTATATTTTTTTGTGACAAACCTTACAAAGAACAAGATGTTAAAATCAATTAAGTTTAAATTTGTTTCACTATAAATAAATATATAAATTTAAAGTGTTTCACAAATAGGAATATAATATAATTAAATAAGAAGATTATTAATATTCTAAAATAAAAGTTGTTTTTAAATAATTTATGAATTCCCTTAAAATTGGTTGAGATCATAGTGTAAATTAGAACTGAGACAACGTCACATTGAGCAACATGGCTAATGTCAGTTCAACTCAGTTGAGAACTTGAGCCCAAAAAAGCATAGATCATCTATTCTTTCTTCAGCCTTATTGATTTATTTGTCCTTCAAAATTCTATAAATCTTTCATATTAAATCCACGAGTGTGGGATATTGGAAAAAAATTCATGACATTTAACATTACCCAAATTTAATGTTAGTGATAAGACATTTCTTTTATTAACTACAATTGTGATAAATTATCAACCAGTTGTAACTTGTAAGACTTGATACGTATAATACATTTAAAATGGTGTAATTTTATATCAATAATTAATTATCTAAAAAGTTCATACAACTTTGATTAATGATTATCCTAATTTAGGAATTCTGAGTTTCTGAGTTTCTGACGGTAATTGAGAAGGCAATGATATTTTAAATATTTATATTTCAAAATGGAAATACCATCGCTTCCTTATTTCTACTTGTATTTTCTTAAAAAGGAATAACTTCCATCTTGATAGGTTTAGCACCCTCTTTTAGTGCATTTATCATGATAGATTTGCATTTAGGATGCATTATGCACTTATCTCCTTCATTCTAGGTGAAATTAGGGTTAGGATCCCTAGGATTCTCCTCAATTTCCCTTCTCTATTGCTCTATTTTCTAGGTAGAACTTAGAAATAGGTCCTCCTAGCCTTCATCATGATCATCATAGGATTTTGTACCTCTCCCTAGTACTCTGTCCTATTCTGACACCATTTCTAGGTCTTCGAGCATCCCCGGGACCTCTTGTTCCTAATTCTGGTAGGATCTGGACCCTTGGGTCAAGGACGAGGTCATACCTGACCTAGGTCATCGTCTAGGTCATCCCTGACCTAGTTCAGAGATGAGATTGTCTTTGACCTCCTTTGGGATTTGGGTCCCCTTTTTAAATTTGGTACCAGAGAGCCCCGAAATCAATGTTGGGACTTCGGATCTGAGTGCAGAAAGGTTTTAATTTAAAATTCATTTATTTATTTTCCCTCCTTAGTTGGTTATTGTGATTGAATCATAATTTGAGGTGATATTTGAATTATGGTTCCTCACATTACTCTAGGAGCTTCTCCTTGAAACCTCTATATAAAGACTCTCATTTGCCTTCATTTTCACCAGGTGATTTCATGATCAACACATAAGTGGTCAAAGAAAGCTCAAGAAAGATCAAGTGGATACATAATTGATGGAAGAAATAAATCAATGGTGGAATGAAGATTAAAAATTGCAAGAGGATGATATAGAAGATCAAGCCATTTTTTATATCAAGCATTTTTGTGAGCACACCATTGTGGACATCTATTTGGAGCAAGAGAGATACTTTCTTGATCCACCATTATCAATATTCAAGCATTCAAAGATACAATCATGGGGTATCAATTATAGACTATGATTTTGGTAGGAGTACTTTAGCTTTGGGGGCTTGGTATGCTTTCTTGTCTTATTCAAATCTATGCATTAATTTCTCATACATATTCATGCTAGGGTTTTAATCTGGAGGATTAGGTCTTGGCATTACACTTTCAATACACACACACATTCTATTACATCCAGCTATTCGTGGAGGTGGAGATCACCAAAATGGGGGTTTGACTAAGGAAAAACCCTATATAGCCACCCCAAAACACCATTTTTCAGATATCTACAGTTGTTGTTTCGAGAATTGAAGTGTGGATCTGAATACCCTTTTCAGTGAACTTCTGAGATTCTCAAACAAAGTCAAAGACAACCTTCAAAATCTCAAGGTAGTCTTTGACCTTTTATTGGGGTCAAAGACTACCTACTACCAGAAAGACAATTTTTTTGGGTTCTCTCTGTTACAGTTTTCTGGTTCCGGATCTGGTTGCAGAATCTTCAAAAATTGCACACAGGCTTCAGAAAATAGGTATTTCCAGATCTGTTCCATTATGAGGTATGTATTTTATTTCATTTGATTTCAAGCATTTCTAGATTTACATTACTTATTTTATTCTAATTTAAAACATTACAAATGAGTAGGTGAATGATAGTTGCATTGTTAAAGCTCCATTTTACACCTATTCATTTTGGTGAACCCGTTTATGACAACTGTTTCTTTTTGGTGTTAGATTTAGATCTTGCATGCTTATAAGATTAGATTTCTTACATTTATATCTTTTCTTGCATTTATATTTCAAAAATAAAAAAAAATTGCAAAATCTCTTTAAAAATACAAAAGTATTTACATTTTCATGCTTTTAGTAATTCTTTGTATTCAACATGTATGATTTTTGTTTTGAGTACTTTGACATGGATTTTATTGTACAAGATAATAGATTCCCTAATGAGGTACATGGTAGTGAGAATGAAAATGGTTCGGATAAGATCTCCATTGATCCTATTCCTATTTCATTCTCCTCCACAACCTCTCCAATTGATCTTTACCATAGAGTGTGTGCATGGTTACCTTCATGTCCCACTATTTGCAACTTTGATAAATCTAAAATGATATATCCTACACCTTTGATGATGGTAAAAGGATTTCCTCGCATAACAATTAAGGGTAAACCTAGAGATCCTTTGGATTTCTTTGATAACACTAATTCCATTTCACATTCTTATCGCACATGGAATAAGCCTCAGCCTACTGTTCTGGTTTCTTTACCTCCTTCTCAAACTATGCTTCCTCAAGCACCTAGGTTTCCATCTACCTTTAAGGAGTATAACTTAGTTGACCAATTGAGTGCTACTCCTGCTAAGATATCTTTATGGGAATTACTTCAAACTTCCCCGACATATCATGAGGCATTGAAAAAATCTTTATCTACTCTTCCATCTTCACCTCTTAATCAAGAAAACATTCATTCTATTTTGGATTGTATGCATACTATGCCCTCTCTACCTCCTATTGTGTTTTCTGATAATGATTTACCTTCTCTAGAGGTGCAAAATCAATATGATGCTCTTATGGTTATTGTTTCTATTAATCAAAGTATTATTCAAATAAAATTAATTGATAATAGATCTGGGCTTAATGTTTGTAGCATGGATATGCTTAAGGCAATTAAGGCTGATCTCACAACTATTCAACCTGATCATTTCCCTATACGTGGATTTGACAATATTGCATAAATAACTTTGGGCATTATTACCTTGTTAAAGTTGGTCCAGTTGTTCTAAATACTCCTTTTCATGTTATACCTAGACCTCTCAATTATAACCTTCTTTTAGGAAGACCATGGTTACATACTATGCATGTAGTTCCTTCTAGTCTTCATCGCAAGGTTAGGTTCATCTATAACAACTTAATGTATACATTACATGCGGATGATGCACTGAATCCTTTCTTAAATGCAGAATATGCCAAAATATTTGAACCTCTTCAACCTAGTAAAGAGATTGAAAAACAACCAAAGATACAACAATTTGAGATAAAATAACTTGAGAGTCAACAACAAGAAGCTCCATCTTCTTCTTTGACTAAGGATGATTGCGGGACATTGGATTTTAATCCTACTTTAATTAGAGAATATAAGGTCTCTAATTTGGAATTCATGAAGCAACAAAATGAATTTGAGAAAAAAAAATTTGCTCCTTTTCTTTCTAAGGAACTAAAAGTAATTTTGTTGCCGCTTCGATTAATGAAATGATTGAAATTATAAAGCCTGATTGTTATGATATTGTGACATATGCCGCTCCTTGGACTACTTCTGATATGACTGATCGATATGATCCTGGTTATCATTTGATTAGGAAGTCAGGATTTAATGGGAAAGGATGTGGTAAATATGAACAAGGTATACAAGTTCCTTTAGATAATGAAGTTTATGATCATACATATGGATTAGGATTCAATCCTTATAGACAACCATCGAATTTTCCTCTTAATGTTAATCATATTTGAAGTGGATAGTTGAAATTGGTTAACCCACTTCTCATTGATCTTAATCAAGCACCTACTTTGGATATTTTTCCTGAAGACAAAGCCTTAGTGGAATTCTTAGGGGTTTATGAAGACTTACCTAAGTTTGATCACAAATGATACAAACCTTATTGTTTAAGTACTGATGCTTATTTTGGGGAACATGATAAACAAGATACTCTCCCTTTATTGAAGGATCCTCTGGTACAAATTGATTTGTTAATAACTGAAACTATTGATATTCAAATGCATGAAAAAAACTCTAAAAGGATGATAAAGATTGGGAAATGTTTGAATTAGGATGAACGTGATCAGTTGGTTTCCCTTTTACTTGAATTTAAGGACATCTTTGCTTGGACATATTTTGATATGTCAGGTATAGATTCTAAGATTTTTACTCACAACATTGTTTTAAAACCGAATATGAAACCTGTGAAGCGGAAAATTTGAAAGATGAATCCACAAATTACTTTATTAGTCAAAGGTGAAATTGAAAAATTATTGGATTCTAGATTTATCCATTCTATTGATTACTCAAATTGGATTTCAAATATTGTGCCCATTTTGAAAGGAGAAAATAAGATAAGGATGTGTAATAATTTTAGAGATTTAAATAAGCCATCCTTGAAAGATGATTTCTCGTTACCTAACATCGATATGATTGTGGATTCAACAACGGGTCATGCCTTGTTATCTTTTATGGATGGATTTTTGGGATATAATCAAATCTTTATCCCCCCTCAAGATCAATTTAAGACTGCATTTATAGCACCTTGGAGAACCTTTTGTTGGGTCATGATGTCTTTTGGATTGAAAAATGCAGGAGCAACTTATCAACGGGCTGTGACTTTGATTTTTCATGATTACATTCATAAGATCCTTGAAGATTATGTGGATGATATCTTAGAAAAATCTATACAAAGAGAAGATCATGCTACTATTTTATGACAAATATTTGAAAGGACTAAAATTTACAACATGAGATTGAATCCTAAGAAATATGTCTTTGGAGTTGATTTTGGTAAATTATTAGGATTTATAATCTCTAAGTAACACATAGAAGTAGATACTAAAAAGATTGAAGCTATTGTTAATATGCCTCCTCCTAAGAATATTTCTCAATTATGGATTTTACTGGGAAAAATAAAAGCTATTCATTTATTTATTTCTAATTTAGCAAATTGAACTATTCCTTTTATATCCTTTCTTATAAAGGATACAACTTTCTCTTGGAATGATGAGTGTAAACAAGATTTTGAGAAATTTAAGGAGTATCTTGCAAATCCTCCTATCTTGCAACCTACTAAATTTGATAAACCATTTCATTTGTATACTTCAGTGACTCTGAAAGCCATGAGTGCTTTGTTAGCTCAAAATGACAATGATGGTAAGGAAAGACCTATGTATTATATTAGTCAGACTTTACTTGATTATGAAACAAGATATACAGATTTGGAAAGACAATGTCTAGTTGTAGTTTATGCATGTCAGAAACTCAAGAATTATCTTATCAATGTTGAAGTCAATGTGATCATTAAATTTGATCCTTTGAAACATATTTTCTCACAAACTAGTCTCTCTAGCCATCTGGCAAAATGGGTGATGTTACTTACATAATTTGATCTTAATTTCATTTCTCAAAAGTCTATTAAGGGACAAGCTTTGATAGATTATTTAGCTGAAGCTCCTTTTCCTCATCCCAATACATGTTCTACATCAATAGAATCCCCTGATGATAATATTCTATCTATTCAATAGGATGATATTTGGGAATTATATTTTGACGGGTCTAAATGTAAGACAGGCTCTGGAGTTGGTATTATTCTGATTCCCCCTATGTAAAAACCCATCCCTTTATCATACAAATTAACCTTTCCTTTTACTAATAACATTGCGGAGTATGAAGCTCTTCTAGCTGGCCTACGAGCAGATTCATCCCTTAATATCAAACATTTACAAATATATAGAGATTCACAACTAATTGTTGAACAAATTAAAGGAGGTTCTCAGACTAAGAATGATAAAATGGCACAATATAGAGATTTAGCTCTTGATGTGCTTTCACAATTTTGCTCTTATATGATTCAAACTTTATCTAGAAAAGATAACCGACATGCGAATGCCATGGCAAGTGTAGATTCTTTGGTTTGTCTTGAGAATAATGTTGAAAACTTTCAATTTACTATACAAACTCTTAAAAGCCCTGCAATTTTTGAAAAGATTACCTCTAATTGTTTCAATTTGCATTCGAATGAATGGTATTCACATATTTTTCATTTCTTGAAAGATGGTACTTTTCTTGAATCGGCAACAAGGAACACACGTAATTGTATTAGGAAGCTTGCAACATGTTACATCATCCTAGGAGATACGCTTTACAAATGCTCTTACGAAGGATTATTATTAAGATGTCTCAATAGAACTGAAATACCTTTAGCTTTGGCAGAAGCTCATTCTAGTTCTTGTGGGAGACATTCTGGAGGAAAATCCCTAGTTAATAAATTTCTTAGGATGGGATATTATTGGAAAACAATGGAACAAGATTTTTTCATGTTTGTTAAGAAATGTCCTCAATGTCAACAACGTAGTAATTTGATTCATGCTCCTTCTCATGAGCTTCATAATCAAGTTTCTCTATGGCCTTTTAGTGTTTGGGGTTTTGACCTTATTGGAAAAATCTCACTAGCTTCTTCTCAAGGACATACTTATATTCTGGCTACAATAGATTACTTCATGAAGTGGGTCGAAGCTGTTCCTCTTCGTTCAACAATGGTGGATGTTATTTTTGATTTCATCCTTAATAATATCATAACAAGATTTGGTATTCCTTCATCAATAACTTCAGATAATGGTACCTCTTTTAAAAAAAAAGAAGTCACAAAATTCTTGGAGAAACATCAAAGTCAACATAGATTTTCAATTCCTTATTATCCTCAATCCAATGGAAAACCTGAAGCATCAAATAAAATCATTGAACAAATTTTGAGAAAAATAGTTAGTAAGCATGCAAAAGATTGGCATACTCAACTGACCTATGCTTTATGGGCTTACAGGACTAGTGTTCATATGGCCACTGTTACTTCTCCTTACAATCTTGTCTATGGTACTGATGCTATTATGCCTTTGGAACTAGAAATACCTTCTCTACGTGTTTCATTTTATGGGATAATTGATAAGGATACTTTTCATGAACAACGCTTAAAAGAGCTAGAAATATTGGATGAACAATGAATACATGCATTAGAACATATAAAAGCTTATCATAAATCTATTCAGAAACAATATAATCATAAGGTAATTGAATGAACATTTTTAGTTGGTGATTTAGTCCTCTATGAGAATAAACAAAATGTGAATGCTTTACCGGGCAAAAAAGGAAAGTTTAGCCCTAATTGGCTTGGACCTTTTGTCATTATTAAAGACTTTGGTTTAGGTGCTTATAAACTTTCAGATATGGATGGTGTTTCTTTTAAGGAACCCATTAATATTATGCATCTTAAATGTTATTATCCTTAATTTCATTCTTTTCTTTCTTTGTACATTTATGTATTCCTTATAAAGTTTGTTTTATAGGTTATGTAGTTCTAACAAAATTACATAGTGAATATATTTATGCACCTTCTCTCTTTCTATTAAGTTTTATATTGATGAAAGCATAGTAATCAAACATAGAACTAATCAGTAGAGAAATTTTTTCAAGTTCTGATATATATGTGGCCAATGGCCCTATTTATCACTATATCTATCACTATGCTTTGATTGTTGATGGCTCCTAGATCTCTCTGCCCTATGATAGGAAGATGAAGATTTGTGTGTCCGTGTGTGGCTCCTAGATATGCTCATACCCTATGGATGCTCCCAAGCACTCTATAGCTCAGCTATCAGCTTCTCCTCTCTTTCTCTGCATAGCCTCAATTCTCGTTGGATGCATGCAAATATATCGGCATGCCTATTGGGATCTCTACGACCAATGGAATATTCTCGCTCGTCAGTTGTAGTCAGTAGGATATAATTGTATCCTTGAGAATCTTGGATACAAAGCTCCTCCACTTTGCTACGTTAGCTGCAGAATGAAAATTAAATTTATTAGTCTAGTGTCTTTTTATCTCAAATTGAGTTTCTTATTTAATCTCATATTTCATACCTGGGTCTCCCTCCTGGACGTCACTAAAGTGTCTAGATTGTGGGGGCATGGAGTGAATACTCTCTCTAAGCTCGCCATAACTAGGCCTCACTAGTGGTGTCTCTATGTTGGGCCATGGAGGCCATCATGATCTTAGTGGTGATGCATGACTAATGTGTATATCTGCACTAGCATCATCTCCTAGGGGCATCTCCTCTACTCTCTCCTCTTCTCTCTCTACTCTCTCCTCCTCCATGGGATCATCCTTGTAGATGTGCTCCTCCTCATCTCTAACATCCTCATCCTCCTCTGCTGTACCACTATCCTAGTGTGTCCTCTTTGAAAGACCTAGGTCACCTATAGGATAATCCTCAGGGAAGATGGGGTGGGTCCCCTGTAGACTCCAGTACCTGATGTAATCTTAGCTCATGCCTGAATAGGTCACATATGATGGTACCTCTATATGCTCTATATCATCTGCATCACTATCATCTATGTCTTCTATTGATGGCTGACATATGGCACCAGGTCTCTGATGAGACCTCGTCAGATGTACATAGCGAGGTACTGCTCTAGGGACTCCCTATAACAGGTTGAATTGTCTCATCACCAGATCATAATAATATGGCATCACTATATGATTTTGATGACCCTCTAGTAGATTTTTCCATTATGAGTATCTCATATGTAATCGTGTATCAGGCCACTCTATCATCTAGCAGTAGGGTCTCCATATCACATCTAGACCGACAATGTGGTCTAGACATACCCTCCAATAGAGGATATCTCCAAACTACCAGGCATCTCTCAAAGGATACACAAAGACTCTCAGTGTACTCACATCTACCATCATTGGAACTCTGTTGGATGTGTACATGTGAAATTATCAAACAACCAAATATGCAAGAGTGTGCATATTGATAGACTCTCCCTTGGATATCTCACTAGCTGACCTAGCTCATGGTATAAAGGGCTAACATGTTGTGACCCCATGATAACATAGTCATCTCCCTCTCCATCCTCTATATAAGACATGTACAAAATATGGTACCCTTTGCATTGGGTAACACAACCAAGGATACTATGGAAAGCATCACCCTTCGTACTAAAGGTGTAGGGCTTGACAATATGGATGACTATAGGACCTGATATGACCGGGTCCGCATCTATGGAACTCATCCTATGTAATACTCTGCATCTGTACAAATCTCCTCAAAATCTCTCTGTTCTCTAGGTCAGATGGTCTCACCTCAGACTGGAAGCCATAGGATGCTATGGACATCCTCTAATGTCATTGTGATCTCTCCAGAGGGGAGATGGAAGGGGCACGTATCCTCATCCCACCTCTCTATCAGAGCTGATAGCATGGCTCAGTGTAGTCTGATCTATGGTAGGATTGATACCTAGTATAGTCCCACATCTCTAAGTAACTACATCTCATCATCCTCAAGCTCAGACAATCTCTCTCTAACCATGACTAGCAACTCTCCAAAGGGATGCTCTCGGAGATGGACCAAGTCTTGCCAGCACAAACAAACATCATATCAGTCATCTACATCATCAAATCTATGAATATAACTTGACAAGGTCAAAGTCAACCTTAGTTAGGTCAAGGATGACCTTACTGGGTCAAAGTCAACTTTCTTGGGTTAGGGACGACCTTGTTGGGTCAAGGTCAACCTCATCCTAGAACAGGTGGAAACCTTCCAGTCAATGTCAACTTTCTTGGGTCAAAGTTGACATAGATGGGTCAAGGTCAACCTATAGGGGATAAAGTCAAGCTTTCCTATGAAAAATAGGAATTTGGAAAATATAAAAGCAAATAACAACAAACTCACCTTAGGAAGTGATCGTCCGGTAGCCAGACTGTGCCTCAGAAGCGCCATGCACGTCGCTTGAAGTTCTTCTCTCCGAAGCATCTTGCTTCCTCTTTTCAAATCTAAAAAATGGTAAGAATGAGTAAGTATCTCTTCCTTTTCCTTATTTATAGTTCAAATTAGGATTTTATTAGGGTTTCTTTTAGTGTTTTCTCATGGTAAACTCAGATTTCCTTTCTTATGCATTTAGATATACATCCACTCTTTTCATCATAACTTGAGTTCGGTAACTCTATTTTCAGTGTCATCAATGGCATTGGAATCATGATTTAGATACCTAAATCCTTGAACTAGTTTAGGAAGGTTAGGAATCCTTCTAATTGGTCTAGGAAAGGAATTTTCAACAAACTACATATCCAGTGAATAGAGTTATACTTATCAACCTGTTTCACCCTTCGGAAGTAGAAAGATGAAATAGGGGGCATAAGGGGATTTATGCATTTCTCAAATTTGCATATAGTAAGTTCTAGGTAATTTATGGATTTTCATTAACCTTGTGTGTTGTAGGTTCTAACATTTTTCTACAGGATCTCTACATTGAGGACTTGGCTATATCCTTTTTATTTACTATGATGTTTTCTTACTTTAGCTTTCATATTCACATTGTGTCATATCTAACCTAAAGTGGGGGCTAAATGTATCATCTTAAAATGGAAGAACTTCCATCTTGATAGTTTTAGCACCCTCTTTTAGTGCATTTATCATGATAGATTTGCATTTAGGATGCATTCTGCACTTATCTCCTTCATTCTAGGTAAAATTAGGGTTAGGATCTCTAGGATTCTCCTCAATATCCCTTCTTTGTGGCTCTTGGTACTCTGTCCTATTCTGACACCATTTCTAGGTCTTCGGGCATCCGTGAGACCTTCTGTTCCTGATTCTGGCAGGACCTAGATCTCTGGGTCAAGGATGAGGTCATCCCTAACCTAGGTTGGTATCTAGGTCATGCCTAACCTAGGTCAAAGACAAGGTCTTCTTTGACCTCCTTCAGGATTTGGGTCCCCTTTTCAAATTTGGTCTCGGAGGGCCTCAAAATCAATGTCAGGCCTTCAGATCTGAGTGTGGAAATGTTTTAATTTAAAATTTATTTATTTATTTTCCCTCCTTAGTTGATTATTGTGATTGGATCATAATTCAAGGTGAAATTTGAATTATGGGTCCTCACATTACTCTAGGAGCTTCTCCTTGAAACCTCTATATAAAGAATCTCATTTTCCTTCATTTTCACCAAGCAATTTCATGATCAACACACAAGTGATTGAAGCAAGCTCAAGCAAGATCAAGTGAAGACATAATTTATGCAAGAAAGAAATCAATGGTGGAATGAAGATGCAAGATTGTAAGAGGATGATATAGAAGATCAAGCCATTGTTGATATCAAGCATTTTTGTGAGCACACCATTGTGGACATCTATTTGGAGTAGGAGAGATACTTTCTTCCTTGATCCACCATTATCAATATTCAATCATTCAAAGATACAATCATGGGGTAGAAATTATGGATTATGAGTTTGGTAGGAGTACTTTAGCCTTGGGGGCTTGGTATGCTTTCTTGTTTTATTCAAATCTATGCATTTCTTTCTCATACATATTCATGCTAGGGTTTTAATCTAGGGGATTAGATCTTGGCATTACACTTTCAATGCACACACACATTCTATTACATCCAACTATTCAGGGAGGTGGAGATCACCAAAATGGGGGTTTGATTAAGGCAAAACCGTATATAGCCACCCCAAAACACCATTTTCAGATATCTACAGTCGTTGTTTCAAGAATTGAAGTGCAGATCTGAATACCCTTTTTGAGGAATTTCTAAGATCCATGAACAAAGTCAAAGATGACCTTCAAAATCTTGAGGTAGTCTTTGACCTTTTATTGGCGTGAAAGACTACCTACTGTCAGAAAGACAAAAGTTTTGTCGGTTTTCTCTATTACAATTTTTTGGTTCTGAATATGGTTGCAGAATCTTTTGAAATTGCACACAGGCTTCAGAAAATAGATATTTCTAGATCTGTTCCATTATGACGTATGTATTTTATTTCATTTGATTTCAAGCATTTCCATATTTACATCACTTATTCAATTCTAATTCAAAACATTACAAATGAGTAGGTGAATGGTAGATGCATTGTTAAAGCTCCATTTTACACCTATTCACTACTAAAATGTACTTACATGTCTAATACATGGGTAAAGAAACTTATTAAAATATTGCAATCACACAGAAGTCTAAGAATCATTTTTTGTACCCATAAAACACAAATTAAAATGAACTTGCAAAATTTTCATTGTTTTTTTCGTAACATTAATAATTACATTGTCTAGTACAAAGAAAAATATACTAGATCACTAGTAGTGGACCAATGCCAATGGTATGTTTGTATTAAAAAAAATCCAAAAATGTGGTATGTTTGTATAAAAAAATTCCAAAAACATGGTATGTTTGTATAAAAAAAAATCAAAAAAAGAGGGATGAGGGGCCATGGGTAAGTGGTAACACTAGTGATTTTCCCCTCTAGCTCTATCTAAGTAGAATTCTCTAGAGAGGATTAACTACAAGAATTCATCGAGCCACCCCTATTGCTCTACCTCCAAGTCCACTCTGTCAAGAAAAAACCACTTACGGAGAAAATCCCTAGCAATCAACACCCATTTCCTATGGTGCTTTAACTACCCAGCATTCAGACCTGACAGAACAAGTCGCATGGCCACATTCTAGACTCAGAGGAGAATCTTGGGTATTTCACTTGCCCAAGAGGTCCCCACCCCTATTTCTGCAAACATGACAACAATAATGTTGTCCCCCAAGTATTCTTCTTTGAAAACCTTCCTTAGCAGCATCAACATGTCCACCTTCTCTCCTTCGTGGTCGAGAAGAGATGCCAAAGAATGGGATGTAATGTTCACGTTGACCCGGTGCCTTTCTTCATTGTGCAAAAACTCTCTTCCCAGCACCATTTTAACAACCTCTACTACGAAAGGTCCACTCTCCCTAAAAATTGATTCTAAGGTTTCATCTGTGAAGGAACCCAAAACGGCCTTCTGGGCCTCCTCAGATGTGCATCTAAGCCTAATTCGAGTGTCCATCTAAAACTTTTGAAACCTTAAAAATAAATTATTTATAGACTAATGACCTAAACAAATAATTTATCTAGCAAATACGAATTGAGGAACAAAGAAACTAGATCATCTATAAATAGCCCTTGGTCATTACTTAGCAATAAATTTTTCTTTCTTTAATGGTATTAAAATCCATTGTTCTCAATATGCCTCTAAATCTTTCATGTAAATTTTTCCCCTAAATGCATGTGTGAGAGAAATTAAAATTTTGTCCTTAATCTTTCATATCTGGCTATAAATATTTCCTATAAATGCTTGCATGTCAGAAATCGATAATATCATCTGTACAAATTTGGAAGTGGTGCGTGTTGAGTGGATGGTAGTTAAAGAATGTCGCTCATCACTAACAAGGCATTTATTTTAAGAGTTTCAAGTTTCACTATAGGACTGTGATACATGTCGTACTTATGGATACCAATATGTTTAGTCTGTAGACAAGTTGACAACCCTAATTTGATATGTGTCAACATTCTGGTGACTTCCTGGAGAACCATGTTTCCTTCAAGAAATTAGGTCTGAAATCAAACATTAACCATTGAGCTTTGATCATTAGATGGTCTCAACTAAAACATTTAACATTATAAAATAATGTATGTTAGGTTACATGTCGATGTGACTATCCGTGTTATGTCCCATCTTTTGAAAATCACCAATAAAATATTTTTTTTCCATAATTAATGAATGATTAGCCAATAAAATAAATAAATTTTCAAACCATACATTAATTCGCCAATACAATTATTTTTTTTCCCTTCAAAAGAAAATCATTTGCCTCATATATTATAATTTTTTACTTCAAAAGAAAAAAATTCGCCTCATATAATATATATTTCCCCCCACACGACTGTATAATTTGCCAAGCATTTATGGAATTTTCATTTGGGAGGGAAACAATCGCCAATACAAACTATGAAAATTCATGGATTTGAAAAAAAAAAGCCTTTATTAAGAAAAATTTCCGTCTAAAATAATGTAGGATTTGCTAGGATTTTACACATTTTCCTAGGAGGGGGTTTCTTAAAGTTATCCCTGGACAGAAGATGGGTCCTTGTTGATTTTTTTCCTCCCTCTCTTTGAAACCGTTACCCATTCTTCCTCTTCAGTCCCCTCGTATTTAGCAAACACCTCCATTTTAGAAAGTTGTCCTAGAGAGACAGATTTTAACAACTCCTCCATCTTAGAAAACTATCTAGGAGAGCCAAGCATTTTGCTAGTGATGTAGCACAACACACTCTGTTACAAATAAATTCAATCACAAGATAAATAACATAGATTTGAAACCTTCAATATTTTCTCATTCATCACTGATTGCCTCTACAATTCACTGCAAACTCTTAAGTAACCAAAAAACTAGAAAAAATAAGAAATCCAAAAATTACCCTTTTTGGCAATTTTTTTCCGCAGGTGTTTTTTGCCAGTTTTGGTAATTTTTGAAACAATAACTAAAAAGCTGAGATTTTCCCTAAACATGCCCTTGACTAAGTTAGAATGAATTGCCAACTAATATCCGAGATTAGAAACATATCTCCGGATTTATTACAAAACATAACTTTCTAAAAACTAGAGAAAAAACACTAAAAGCTGATTTCGAAGCCTGAAATGAAACTTTCAGCTCCCGAAAAAGTGCTAAAACAGACCCTAATTGATTTGAGATCATTGGAAAAACAAATGCCACCACCTGAGGCATGCATCGAAAAAATTTCAGCAAAAACCCAAACCTGAGTCAAAAGTTATGACCTCCGGAAGTTTCTGTATGAGATTATGACCTACGGAGCACCCCACATCATTCTCCCCTTCTTTAAAGGAACAAAACTCCTACAAGTGGTTGTCTGTGAACTGCTGCAACTTTGTGGGGTCTAATTTCATCACTTCCCATTCTGAGATCCAGGTGCTATCTGTTGCTGGTAATCCCTCGCATTGAATCAGGTACCTATTGTAGTGACCATTCCGGGTGACTGTAGACTGCTTGTCCAGAATGTGGGCAATCTTTTCCTTCTTTTTGCTTGGAAGGTGGTGATGCCAATCCACCTCATCTATACTGGCTGGCTCAAGTATTTCTCCATGAAATGCATATAAATCAGAAACATTAAAGACAGGAGAAATATCCAGATCATCTGGTAGACAAACCTCATAAGCATTATCATTGATCTTCTTCAAAATTTGGCAAGGACCTATCTTTTTGTATTTCAGCTTATGATATGTGCCAGTGGGAAATTTCTCACACCTCAAGTACACCATCACCAAATCACCTGCATTAAATACTTGTCTCCTTCTACTGGCATCTGCAACAACCTTATATCGCTCATTGCTATCCTATAATTTACTCCTCATATCTTGTTGAAGTTGTTGAAGGTGTTCAACAAATGCTTCCCCATCATCGCTAATTTTGTCTTGCACAGGGAGTTGTACAAGGTCCAAAACACCCTAAGGGTTCTTACCATATACGATCTAAAAAGGAGATTTTCCAGTTGATCTGAACTGTTGTAAGAAAACTTTGCTTGAGGCAATGCCAATTCCCACTGCTTGGGCTTTTCACCAAAAATACATTGTAATAGGTTTCCCAAACTCTGATTGACTACCTCAATTTGCCCATCAGTTTGGGGATGATAGGCACTGCTAAACTACAATTGTGTTCCGATATTATTCCATAAGGTCCTCCAGAAATGACTCAAAATCTTAGTATCCCTGTCAGAAGTGATAGTCTTTGGAATGCCATGGAGTCTAACAACTTCTGAGAAAAATAAGTTGGCTATCCTTGTGGTATCATTAGTTTTTTTACAAGCAATAAAATGAGCCATCTTAGAGAATCTATCAACAACTACAAAGATAGAATCTGTACCTCGTTGGGTGTGGGGAAGCCCCAATACAAAATCCATACTCACATCTATCCATGGCTCGACGGGTATTGGTAGAGGTGTATACAATCCTATGTTTTGGGAGTGACCCTTAGCCACTTGACAGATTTTGCACCTTGCCACGTACTTAGTAATGTCCCTTTTCAGTTTTGGCCAGTAGTATTTGTCTTCAACCAAGGCTATTGTCTTGTCCTTCCCAAAGTGACCAGCCAAACCACCACTATGAAATTCCCAAATAATATTTTCCCTCATGGAACCAGCTGGTATACAAAGTTGTTTCCCTTTAAAGAGGTAACCATCTTGCATAAAGTATTCTCCTCTCATGTGATCCAAAAGATTAGTTCCTGGTTCTTTAATCTTCTCTATAATTTCCCAAAAATCATCATTAGCCTCATACAAAACTTTAATAGCATCAAAACCAATGACCTATGTTTCCATTGTAGTTATGAGTGTAACATGCTGACTTAGGGCATCAACAACCTAATTCTACTTTCCAGACTTATGCTTCAAAACAAAATTATACCCTTGCAAGAAAGACACCCATTTAGCATGCCTACTATTCAATTTCTTTTGTGTGTTCACATATTTCAGGGCCAAATGATCTGTAAATAGTACAAATTCTTGTGGGACTAGATAATGCCTCCAATGCCTTAAGGCTTGAACAATAGCATAAAATTCTAAATCATAGGTAGAATAGTTCTTCCTTGCATCATTTAAATTTTCTCTAAAAAAGGCTATTAGTTTACCTGTCTGGCTAAGAACACCACCTATCCCAACATGGGAAGCATCACACTCTACTTCAAATACTTTATCAAAATTTGGAAGTGCCAATATAGGAGCTTCAGTTACCTTTTTCTTCAAGAATTGGAAACTCCATTTAGCATCTGTTGTCCGTGTGAATTCCCTTCCTTTCGTACAATATGTGATGGGCACTACAATACTACTAAAATTTTGAATGAACTTCCTATAGAAGGTTGCCAATCCATGAAAACTCCTTACCCCTATTATGCTGGATGGACTAGGCCATTCTAGTATTGCCTTGACCTTTTCTGGGTCCATCTAAACACCATCTTCACAAATGACGAAGCCCAGAAAAGTCAAACTATTTTGCATGAATCTGCACTTCTTTAAATTTGCACAAAGCTTCTCTTTCCTCAGTACACTCAGGATGATCCTCAAGTGTTGTAGGTGGTCTCCTTTTTTTTTCTATAAATTAGGATATCATCAAAATAAACTACAATAAACTTACCAATGTAGGGTCGTAAGATAGTATTCATCAATCTCTTGAATGTACTTGGTGCATTAGAAAGCCCAAATGGCATAACCATCCATTCATACAAGCCATCCCTGGTCTTAAAAGTTGTCTTCCACTCATCTCCTTCATGGATTTGAATCTGGTGGTATCCACTTCATAGATCAATCTTGCTGAAGTATTTGGCCCCTGCTAATTCATCCATCATATCCTGTATATGAGGAATAGGAAACTGATACTTGATAGTAATATTATTAATTTATTTACTGTCAGTACACATCCTCCATGTTCCATCCTTCTTTGGGGTCAACAATGCCGGCATAGCACATGGGCTCATGCTTTCTCTAACCAGGCCTTTCTCAACTAGTTCTGTTACTTGTTTGTTGAGCTCTGTATGTTGTGTTGGGTTCAGTCAATAAGTTGCTTGATTAGGAAGAGTTGCTTTGAGAATCAGATCAATATGGTGTTGTATATCCCTTTTTGGTGGGAGACCATCAGGTAGCTCATTTGGAATAACATCAGCAAATTCTTCTAGTATATTTACTACATCATGTGGTATTATGTCCTTTAGTTCTTCTCCTCTTTTTACTACCAGTGCATAGCAACAACCTGTCACCTTCATTTCTTTGACAACATCCTTTGTAGACAACATGGTCTCATTCTTCCTTTCATCCTTAAGTGGTAAGAGAGTCACTTTAGAGCCATCCTTCCAGAAGGTATATGTATTTTTCTCTCCATCGTGCATGATCTTCCTATCATACTACCATGGCCTTCCCAACAAAATATGACAAGCATCCATAGGAATAACATCACACCATATCTCATCCTTATAGATTTTTCCTATAGTAAACCTAACCAAACATCTTTTATCAACAGTAACCTCATTTCCTTTCTTAAACCATGCAATATGGTAAGGACGAGGATGTTTCTCACATTGCAGATTTAATTTCTCTACCATTTCCTTAGCTACCATATTCTCACAACTACCCCCATTAACAATAACTTGGCATACCCTTCCACCTAAGGTGCATCTAGTTCTGAAGATGTTGGTTCGAAGCCACGATTCATTAGAGTTCTTTGCAGGGACTTCTTCCTTCTCTGGAATGATCATCGATCTCCTCATCATGAGAGTTTCTCCCATGTCTGGTAGGACTTCTTGCGCTGTTCCTACTTCTATGAATTCTGGCTAAACTAGGTTCACTCTAGGTTGTCCTCCTTGATTTCTTTTTGGTACGTTATAATTTGAACATTCAAAGGCTCTATGTCCTTCTTCTCCACACCTAAAATAGGTGAAAGGCCTTCTCTAATTTTCCCAGCCTCTTCCGTTTCTGTAGCCTCGTCCTCTTTGGAACCCCCTTCCTCTTTCTTGATTTGGAGGATCTTGTCTAGTGTCTATTTTTTTTTTGAATCCTTGAAAGGGATCTCCCCGACCATTATTAGAACCTCCTTGAAATAAAGTTGAGGTACCCCTTTGACCACCTCTATTCCTCTGGATATATTGCCTATTCTGCTTTTCTTCAGGGCTAATTGGTAGGCTTCTTCCATATTTTTGACATGATGCATGCTCAACTCATCTTGGATGCAGAATTTTAGGCCATTCATATATCTAGCATCCATCTGCTCATTATTTTCTTGATGCTCTATGTGCATGGATAGCTTGTAGAATTCATTTGTATAGTCTTGCACTGAAGACACATTCTGTTTCAAATTCTGGAACCTACAAAAGAGGGTTTGTGAATAATCCATGGGTAAGAATTTTTCTTTGAGCTTTTTCTCCATCTTGCTCCATGTCTTAATCTTTTCCTTTCCTTTTCTAGTTCATTCTTTTTGGAGATGATCCCACCATATCATTGCATGTCCTTTTAGTTTTGTGCATGCAAACTTCATCTTCTTTTCTTTTATCATAGGCTTCCATTCAAAAAAATTTCCCATCTCGTTTAGCCAGTCTATTAATTATTCTGGCTTAAGACTACCAGCGTAGTCTAAAATGTCAATCTTGATTGATTCACTCCTTCCTTCTAAAGCCCTGACAACTCTATCTTCATAGATCATTTCTTCCAGCCTCTC
The DNA here is from genome assembly GCA_027943335.1 of Chamaecyparis obtusa. Classification (NCBI taxonomy): domain Eukaryota; kingdom Viridiplantae; phylum Streptophyta; class Pinopsida; order Cupressales; family Cupressaceae; genus Chamaecyparis; species Chamaecyparis obtusa. The sequence goes on from BSBK01006910.1 coordinate 181,307, forward strand.
TCCTATATATTCTTCATTTTGGTCAGCACCTCTTTGGTTTCCCTCTTCATTAGATTCATTCCCTCCTTGTATCCCTTGATTATCCATTTGCTCACTAAGTCATTCAATCTATCTCTGCATATCCAACATCAATCTTTGCATCGGTGTTACACCTTGTCTTCCTCTTCCTCTTCCTCTCCTAGCCATCTTCCTGCTCTAATACCAAATGATGTAGCACAACACACTCTGTTAACAATAAATTCAATCACAAGACAAATAAAATAGATTTGAAACCTTCAATATTTTCTCATTCATCACTGACTGCCTCTATAATTTGCTGCAAACTCTTAAGTAACCAAAAAACTAGAAAAAACAAGAAATCTGAAAATTACCCTTTTTGGTAGTTTTTTTGTGCAGGTGTTTTTTGCCATTTTTGGTAATTTTTGAAACAACACCTAAAAAGATGAGATTTTCCCTAAACATGCCCTCGAATAAGTTAGAAATAATTTCCAACTAATATCTGAGATTAGAAACATATCTCTGGATTTATTACAAAACATAACTTTCTAAAAACTAGAGAAAAAACACTAAAAGCTGATTTTGGAGCCCGAGATGAAACTTTCAGCTCTCAAAAAAGTGCTAAAGCAGACCCCAATCAATCTAAGATCATTGGCAAAACAAATGGCACCACCTGAGGCACGCACCCGAAAAATTTCAGCAAAAACCCAGACCTGAGTCAAAAGTTATGACCTCCGAAAGAATCTGTATGAGATTATGACCTACGGAGGGCCCTGCATCAGATGGAGTCCACAATCTTCTTGACACATCCTTGGCCCTCTTGGAAAGGGGCACCAAAGAGGGTATTAAATCCCAAGGGTCTAGGGATAAATTCTCCTTCCTCAGTATTCTGCATATTGAGAGAGTTCGAAACAAAAGAGATGGAATCCATCTTTTTCTTGGAAGAGTTAGAATCTTCTCCTTCTATAATCCTATTCTCTTTTTCAGCGTTATTCTCTAGGTGTAAAGAGAGAGAAGTCCCTCCACCACAAAGCCTCTGTTCTTCTTCAACAACCTTCTCCCAAGAAGAATGATTCATCTCAACATTTTCCACCACTAATGCCTGTTCTTGAGCATTCGCAGAGGGAAACCCCACAATGTTTTCCTACACTAGAGTTTGATTGGGGACATTCAGTGAAGGAATCCTCACAGTATTATGTTCTTCCTTCTCAGTTGGGAAAATCCTTCCCTTTTTCTTCCAGGCTTTCTTTTGGGATTTTCTAGCTTTTTCGTTAACCATGAACTTTGCGCAAGCCTTGGCCAAATGACCTGCCTTGTTACAGTGGAAGCATGCAAAAGGAACACTCTCATAGTAAATCATCTATAGTCTTTTACCTAACTTAGAATGGATCTCTATAACCTCTAGCATTTCATTTCCTTGTTCAACCCCAATGAAAATTCTAGCATAAGTCAATCTACTTCTTGCCACTGTAACAAGGTCAATCAAGAGGAGTTCCCCAAAAGACCTAGCAAACTCATTAAAGACATCCTCAAACCAAAATTCTAGAGGGACTTTAGGTAGCTAAACCCACACCAAGGCCTGGAGAAAAAAGGATTCAATCAAATACAAGTTGGGACAACATTTTTGTAAAGCCAGAGTGGCCTTACCAATGATCCAAGTCTCGACACAAAGAATCCTAGTAAAATCCTCTTGGCAAGAGAATTCAAAGGACAAAAAGCCCTTAGCCATGATTGTAATACCCACATGGCTCTTGAGAGCCCATTTTTTCTTAGTGAAAGCTATAACCACATCAATATTTGGTCTAGCCCCAAAAAATTTCCCATCTAGCATAAGAGCCATCACAATAGTGTTGTGAGCAACTAGCTCATCTAGAACAACAATAGCATACTTCCCCTTCCTCTTAATAGATAGGTCCTTGATATCAAGGAAAGAGGATTTAGCCATGGGTTTAACCCTGAACAAGGTGGACCGGGGTTTAAAAAGGGAAGCCTCATCCCCAAAACATTATGGGATAGAATTAAAGAAGCTCGGGGACTTACTAGTTTGTGGAGGTTGATAAGAGGTTTGACCATTCCCCCTGTGAATCTACTTTACTAGGATCTTTACACTTCTCCAATGGGACCCCATCCATCTTCTCCTTATCATCTAAGCTAGAGTCATTAGGATTCTTCACACCTCGGGTCTTATCATCTGCAGAGATGCCCACAGCATGCGCAGGAGAAATCCTGCCCAAATGCAAATTTGAATTTACTCTAGCTCCCGCTCTGTCCATGATGAATTTTTTTAGTAGAATTCTTGGATGTTTTTCTAGAGGAAATATGTTGCTACAAGGCATTACCTATTATCAAAAACTGATGAAATATGGTTGTGGTATCAAAGGATGTGTCACGACTACTGTGACAATTTAATGAAGATTAGTTTGAAAGTTCTTTTGTATATTTCTCTAGGTGAGTGCACATTATCTTGTAAGTTTAGGGAGTAGTGTATTTCCTTGGGAGTGAGTGTAAAAGAAATAATTATGTTACCTATTTCATATTTTGTAAGAACTTAATTCTCGCTATAATTTTCCCATCGTTGAATTTTCCATGTAATAATATATTTATCTTTGTGCATTCTAATATGCTTGCATTTGTTTAATTCTATTGAATCAATTTAATGATTTAATTCCATAAGTGATTAAATTTTAGGTTTTACTAAATTATCCCCTTTCTCAGCAACTAGATGTGCTAAAAAATTCATATAAAAGAAAGGTTCCTTAGGAATCAGTCTAGTAGACACTGTATTTGAACACAAATTATTTTCTAGTATGATGGATAATAAGATTCTATAGGAAGTAGATCTTGATTTGATGGAATTGGTATGCTACTTAGATATTGATCTTGCTAATTGTGAGATAGACTTGATTGAATAATTATTAATTACTCTTGGTGATGTGGATAATTCTTGTGTTAAAGGTGAATAATACAAACACAAATTCAACAATCTAACAATAATCATCAAACTAAAATGTTCCTCTATCTCCATAACTTTTAGATTGATCTAATTATTAAACAATTTTTATTTATGTTAATTTATTTCTCTCATAATGATGATGAACTAAACTTAGTAATCGTTAGCTAGAATTAATGTATGCCAATATGTGGTTTTACATTCCTTTTATGATGTTTTACCCATTTCTTGTTATGTTCAAATCTATAGTCCACTATGCAATTTATTGATTTATATTCATGGAAGGTATCAAAAGATTAATTTGTAAGCTTTTCACGAATCATAATTTTGTGCATTACTAATGTTTTTGTTTTGAAAAGGAATTTGGAAAAATGATTTATTCATTCAAACTTCAATGTACACTTCAGTTTCTATCCTATTCAATTTGATGCTCTTCACACCCTATTACAAGTATAGAGCTACTAAAATGAAGTATACTATGTAAGATTTATTATACATTATAGATGTATAGTTTAGTTTATACATATAGTTTTACCTATAGCTCTAGCCACCCTATTTTATAGATGTTTACCTAGAAATTATACATGTTTGACATGTTACATTTGATGTTTCTCATAAAAAGAAGTAGCAAGAGGGTGTTGGACCATGGTATAATCACATCACACTAGATACACATTAACAAAATATTAATTATATCCAGAGCACATAGCAGAGAAAAATAGAAACAAAAAAGAAGGGGGTTGACCCATAACAAAGAAAGCCCTACCAAATATTGGTAGGCCATTCACAACAGATTTGATGTTATTTGATCTAGACTTTATATGTTTGACATGTTACATTTGATTTTATTTGATCTCTAGACTTTAGATGTTTGACATGTTACATTTAATGCTATTTGATGTAGACTTTATATGTTTGGCATGTTACATTTGATGTTATTTGACCTATAATTTATATAGATTTGATATGTTAGATTTGATGTTGTATTTATAAATTTGATGTTATTTTCTCTAGACTAAATATATGTTTGACATGTTACATTTGATGATCTACACTTTATATGTTTAACACATTCTTTTGATGTTACGCATACATATGATTTAATGATTAGATGCTTGATCTACGATTTGATGATTATATCCTTCACATATGCATTAGATGTTATACATATGTACATGTATGCATGTCTTTGATGATCTAGTTTATATGTTTGACCTCTCTCTCTCTCTCTCTCTCTCTCTCTCTCTCTCTCTCTCTCTCTCTCTCTCTCTCTCTCTCTCTCTCTCTCTCTATATATATATATATATATATATATATATATATATATATATATATATATATATATATATATATATATATATATATATATATATATATATATATATATATATATATATATATATATATATATATATATATATATATATATATTGGAGATTTGCTAGCAAAATAGTATTGACTATATGGTTGTCATTGATGACAACATATGGTAAGTAGCATGTGTGGAGGCATGATGGAGAGAGCCTTAAGAATATGTTTCCTTGATATGTTATCAACATGACGTCATAAGCACAGAGGATGATTCTAAGTATAGAAAGTTATACAGTTGAATGTTTCAGTAAGTGTTCCTAACAAGTCCTAGGAAGAGTTATGTTTGCGATTTGTAATATGCTTGTGGTAGAGCCTTGCACAGTTACATTTGTGTTTTAGACATAATATAGAAGCTATTTTCATGGATGGAGAGTCATTGGTGTAGTACACACTGAGTTATAATATCTATAGTTGCCAGTTACAATTTCCTAAGTTTATCTAACAGAGCCGACATTGATTTTTATTTTGTAGTTATTGTGCTCATCATTTGGATATGCACACTTGGATCTTTGTTTGGAAAAGAGTTAAGAATATTCTCTTAAGAGTGCATGATGTAATTCAACGTGAGAAGGAAGTAGCAGTTAATTTGGTAGAGCCGATAGTGTAAAGTGACACATCTACTCATATAGAGTTGAGCGGTCTTAATTTGTGTTGCATGCTTAGTCGAGCTGACTAAGATGTTATTGGAGAGTTTTATTGTTTCTCTAATATGATTTCAAGATGGTTCTAACAGGCCAACTTGATGATATCATTCAGAGGAAAGATATTTATAGGCAATCATTTGTGATTTCGAAGGCATGGCATTCAGTTGAGATATAAGAGCAGAGCAGAAGGTGCCAAGTATTGTGCCATCAATAGAAGGTCTATGTGACTAAGTAGATATTGTGTGCTATTCATTAGAACTAATCAAGATAGTAGGTCTACCTCGTAGTTCACCAACATCCAAATATAGTGTATATCTGTTCTACAGAAGGTTGTAGCCTTCACCCCTTTGAGTGGTGACCTCTCCGACAGTGCGTCCTCACCCCTAATAGGGTTAATTGTAAAAGACTTCTACTAGGGTCCAACCCTTGACCAGGTCATTGTACTTATTACATTGTAAAGATCAACTCCTAATAGGGTTGTAAGATCTTCTAACAAGGATCATAATACACTAGTGCAGGTCTTAGTGGGTGTCAATTACCACCGAGGTTTTTACCTATTTGGGTTTCCTCGTAACCAAAATTGTGATGTTGTGTTAAGTGTTCTTTCATTTTGTTTATGCTTAATGTTCTTACATACTTAATTGTAGAAAGAATTGAAACTTGTAGATAACTGATTCACACCCCCTCTCAGTTATCTATTGGGACTATTCCTAACAATTGGTATCAAAGCCAAGTGCCTCAGAGACAAAGTTTAACAACTTGAGGCTGATCAGATGACATTTTTTAGAAAATAAAGTCCTAAGTTTGATGGAGAGAACTATCTAGATTGGAAGAACAAAATGATGACACATTTGCAGTGCATTGCTTTTGAAATTTTTGAAGTAGCTACTAAAGAAGTTGAGATTTCCTCACTAGAAGATCTTGCAAAAGATGATGCAACTTTGAAGAAAAAGGAGATGTTCACATCAAATGCTATTGCTAAAGAAGCCCTTATCAGCGCCCTATCTGACAGTGAGTTTTCAGACATCAAGAAATGGACAAATCCTATAAGATATGGAAGTATCTAGAAGACATGTTTGAAGGAGATATTCAAGCCAAGAATGCATGCAAAAAGACATGGAAGAAAAGATGAAATAAATTGGAGATGCTACTTGATGAGAATGTTAGAGCCTACAATCAAAGGATTAATGAAGTAGTTTCTGGAATTAAAAAAATGGTGGAGAGATTTCGGAAGAAGACATTATGGATAAACTCGTGACTACCTTGACACCAGAATATGACAATAACATATGCATCCTAGATGAGACTATGCATTCCAATAAAGACTTCAAAAGAGAGACCTTAATTAGAAAACTTTCAGCCTTTGAGATATCAAGATTGAAGACAAAGCCTAAAAGTGAAACAACATTCAAAGCATCAGTCCATGGTAAGAAATCTTTGAACACCTATGGTAATTTTGATAATGATAATGAAGAGAAAGATCTAGATGATTTCATTTCCTTGGTTGATAAGAAAGAAAAGAAAGGAAAAGGGAAATATGAAGGTCAGTTACCATTCAAATGTTTTTCATGTAACAAGATTTGACATTTTGCATCTAAATGTCCTACAAGAGTCAAAAAGTACAAATATTACAAACACAAGTATACAAAAGAATGTTACTATGTTGATGGTGTGTCAGATGAAGAATTAGAAAAATATGAAATTGGATTCATTGCCCTTGAAGAAAAGGAGAAAATGTTTGATGAAATGGACCTGGAAGATGAAAAGAAAGGACAAGAGTTAGCACTGATTTCACAAGCTTACATTAGGACAGATTGGATCATTGATAGTGGTTGCTTAGATCACATGACAAGAGACAAGGATAGATTTGTACATTTGGATAGGTACAAAGGTGGCATGGTTAGATTTGGAGACAACACTCCTAAACCTATCATAGGTAGAGGAGCTATCACCTTGGATGGAAAGAACAACACTAGTGATGTTCTTTATGTTGATGGTTTGTAGCATAACTTACTAAGTGTTGGACAGTCACTTGATAAAGGATATCAGTTGGAATTCAAAGACAACAAGTGCATCATTAATAACAAAGAAGGAGAGATTTGCACATGGTTCAAAGACTAAAGGTAATGTTTTCCAGTTTAATCCTTAAGCAAGTTTTTTTGTTGCTAAAGTAGATGACAATTGACTATGGCATAAAAGACTATGTCACATAAATTTTTACAACATAGTAAAGATAAGCAATGTAAAAGAAGTTAGAGACCTTCCTAGCATTGCAAAACTAGTTGATACAATATGCAAGGAATGTGTGATGGGAAAACATGTGAGGAATACATTTAGAAGTAAGAAAAAGTCAGTAGCGAACAAGTTGGATCTCATACATACAGACTTATGTGGACCAACTCAAACAAGATCATACTATGTAGAAAGGTACTTCATTTTATCTGTTGATGATTATTCTAGAATGATGTGGGTTGTGTTCTTAAAAGAAAAATTAGAGGCATTTGAAAAGTTCAAATTATTCAAAGCTAAGGTTAGAAATGAGTCTTGATTAAAGATAAAATGTTTGAGATCAGATAGAGGAGAAGAATTCACCTCTGACAGATTTTATGACTACTACGAAGAACATGGGATAAAGAGACAACTAAGTGCTCCTATAACCCCTCAGCAGAATGGAATTGCAAAGAGAAGGAATAGGATCATTCTTGATACAATGCGCACTATCATGATTGAAGAAAAGGTGGCACACACCTATTGGAGAGATGCGGTCAATACAATAGTCTATACAATCAATAGAATTCAATTAAGGCCAAGCGCAGAAAAACACCTTATGAGCTATGGTTTGGTAATGTACCTATAGTAAAATACTTCAGAATCTTGGAAGAAAGTGCTACATCAAGATAGATGAAGCCATTGGCAAGTTTGATGCAAGAAGTGATGAAGGTATTTTCCTTGGTTACTCTACCAAAAGAAAAGCCTATAGATGTTTTAATTTGAGATTGAAGAAAATCATTGAGAGTGCTGATGTAAAGATTGATGAAAATTTTATGATTCAAGAAAGATATCATGATTATGCACCTATGAGTGAAGAAGAACCTAGACCTACCAGTAGTGAAGCAGTTGTTGAAGAAATGTTTGATATCATTGATGTTTTATTCAATGACCCTGAAACAAGTGAAGAAGAAACACAAAAGGTAGATGAGAGAGTCACACCTAATGTTCTTAAATTCATGTCTAGATACCATTCAAAGGAAGACATTATTGGAGATCAGAGTGGCAAAGTAATGACAAGATCTAAAGAAAAAATTTCCACAACAAATGAAGAGGTATGTTTACTATCACAGATTGAACCTATAAGTGTTGAAGATGCATGTAATGATTCAGATTGGCATGAAGCAATGAAAGAAGAGCTACATCAATAATTAAGAATGATACATGGGAATTGGTCCCTAGGCCTAGTGATAAGAATGTGATTGGAGCAAAGTGGATATTCAAAAACAAGATGAATGAAGATGGAACAGTGGTAGGAAACAAATCAAGACTAGTGTGTAAAGGATATGTGCAAAGAGAAGGAATTGATTATTCAGATATATTTTCCCCTGTAAGAAGATTGGAAGAAATAGAGTTGTTTCTAGCCTATGCTACATTTAAAGACTTTAAAGTATACCAAATGGATGTTAAGTCAGCATTCCTAAATAGGGAATTGAAAGAAGAAGTATACATAGAGAAGCCTGAAGGATTCACCTTATCAGACAAACCTGATATGGTATGCAAATTGAAGAAAGCCCTTTATGGACTTAAGCAAGCCCCTAGAGCATGGTATGAAAGACTTGATGGATACTTGACAAAGATTGGATTCAAGAAAGGAGCAACAGATTATAATTTGTTCATAAGAGAAACATCTGATGGACTATTGTTAGCTGCTATATTTTTTTATGACATTATCTTTGGTGGCAATGACAAGCTTAGTGCATAATTTACTAAGGAAATGTAGAGTGAATTTGAAATGAGTATGATTGGTCATATCAAGTACTTCTTGGGATTGAATGTGCAACAAGTAGACACAGGTATATTCATAAATCAAACCAAGTATGTGAAAGAGATCTTGAAGAAATTTAGGATGGATAATCGCAAGCCAGTAAGTACCCCTATGATAACAGGATGCAAGCTTTCAAAAGAAGATGATTCACCAATAGTAGACATAACCTTGTATAAGTCTATGATTGGTAAACTTATATATCTTACTCAAACTAGACCAAACATTTCCAATGCAGTTGGAATTGTTGTAAGATTTACAGCAGAACCAAAGCAAAGTCATCTTATGGTAGTAAAAAGAATATTTAGATACTTGAATGGAACCTTAGACTATAGTTTATGGTATCCTAACTCTGAGACTGTAGAGCTTCATGTATATACAGATGCAGATTGGACATGATGCATGGATGATAGAAAGAGTACCTCAGGAGGAGTAGTATTTCTTGGTGATAGACTTGTCACTTGGACAAGTAAAAAGCATAATTGTATCTCTTAGTCAACAATAGAAGTAGAGTATGTTGCAACATCATTTAATTGTTCTACAATTGTGCGGATCAAGCACATGATAAAATATTTTGGTATTTAGATTGATTATTCTATTTTTATTCATTGTGATAACACTAGCACTATCAACATGTCCAAGAACCCTGTGATGCATGCAAAGACAAAACACATTGAGATAAAATATCACTTCCTAAGAGAGAAAGTAGCAGAGAATGAAGTAAAGTTGAATAATGTGAGTACAAAAGATTAGCTAGCAGACATATTCACAAAGCCTTTACCTAAGGATACTTTTGAGTATCTCAGGGAGAAGCTGGGAGTAATTCCCTTCCCTGAATCTGATTAGAAAATGCAGGAGTGCATCAGTCCTAAGTGATTGATGGATGGTTGACTACTCTACTTTAGGAGTAGTTTCGGTGCTTAACTATTTGGTGCCCTTTTCCATTGATGTCAAAGGGCGAGTAATATACAATCATGAAAATAAAGAAAACAAGTAGAAAAGGGGGAGTATACAAAAAACAAGAAAATAAGCAAGAGAAGCATGAAGAAAGGTGGAATATTCAAGAAGAGTGGCAGCAGCTAGAGGACTCATCCTTGGGGGGTTTTTTGTTGAGGGAATGAAGAATGTTATAAAATTATTGTACTATTGCATTGGTGGTTTTTTTCATTCCATATGTTTCCATCAATACCAAAGGGGGAGATTGTTAGAAATTTGCCAGCAAACCAATATTGACTATATGTTTGTCATTGATGACAACATATGGTAAGCAACATGCGTGGAAGCCTGATGGAGAGAGACTTAAGAATATGTTGCCTAGATATGTTATCAGCATGACATCATAAGCACAAAGGATGATTCTGAGTATAGAGAGTTATACAGTTGAATGTTTCAATAAGTGTTCCCGATAGGTCCAAGGAAGATTTTTGTATGTGATTTGCAGTACGGTTTTGGTAGAGCCTTGTGTGGTTACATTTGTGTTGTAGACATGATAGAGAATCTATGTTCATGGATGCAGAGTCATTGGTACAGTACAAGCTAAGTTATAATGTCTGTAGTTGCTAGTTACAGTTTCTTGAGTTTATCTAACAGAGTCGACATTGATTTTATTGTTGTAGTAGTTGCGCTCATTATTTGGATATGCCCACTTGGATCTGTGTTTGGAAAAGAGTTAAGAATATTTTTTTAAAAGTGCATGATGTAATTTAGCATGAGAAGGAAGTAGCAATTAATTTGGTAGAGCCGACAGTGTAAAGCGACGTGTCTACTCATATGGAGTTGAGCTGTCTTAATTTGTGTTACGTGCTTAGTAGAGCCAACTAGGATGTTATTGGAGAGTTGTATTATTTCTCTAATATGATTTCAAGATGCTTCTAACAGGCTGACTTGATGATATCATTTAGAGGTAAGATATTTATAGGTAGTCATTTGTGATTGCTAAGGCATGGCATTCAGTTGAGATATAAGAGCAGAGCAGAAGGTGTGAAGTATTGTGCCATCAGTAGAAGGTCTATGTGACTAAGTACAGATTGTGTACTATTCATTGGAACTGATCAAGATAGTAGGTCTACCTCATAGTTCACCAAGATCCAGATATAGTGTGTATCTGTTATACAAAAGGTTGTATCCTTCACCCCTTTGAGCAGTGAACTCTTGGATAGTGCATCCTCACCCCTAACAGGGGTAATTGTAAAAGACTCCTAACAGGGTCTGACCCTTGACCAGGTCACTATACTTATTACATTGTAAAGATCAACTCCTAACAGGGTTGTAAGATCTTCTAACAGTGATCATAATACACTAGTACAATTCTTAGTGGGTGTCAATTACCACCCAAGTTTTTACCTATTTGGGTTTCCCCATAACCAAAATTATGATGTTTTGTTAAGAATTCTTTCATTGTGTTTATGCTTAACGTTCTTACATACTTAATTGGATAAAGAATTGAAACTTTTAGATAACTGATTCACCCCCCCCCCCTCTCAGTTATCTCTTGGGACTATTCCTAACAATACATACATACATACATACATACATACATACATACATACATACATACATACATATATATATATATATATATATATATATATATATATATATATATATATATATATATATAATATATATATATATATATATATATATATATATATATATATATATATATATATATATATATATATATATATATATATATACATATACATACATACATACATACATATACATACATATACATACATACACACACACACACACACACACACACACACACACACACACACACACACACATATATATGTGTGTGTGTGTGTGTGTGTGTGTGTGTGTGTGTGTGTGTATGTATATATACATACATATATATACATATGTATACATATGTATACATATATGTATAGATATATATGTGTGTATATATGTATATATGTATACACACACACACACACACACACACACACACATATATATATTTATATATGTTTGACATTTTTGACCAAATGTGGCATCCATGATAATGGAATGAATCCAAGTAGGGTCAATAAGAAAATAAGATCAAAAGATCAAGGTCTAATATTACAAAATCATTAAACAATTATATAGCAGTATTTTGTTTCTAAGATAGATGATAAAGATATAAGAAAAATAAAGTATTACAATAAAAAACAATGATTCATCACCTTAAGACATGTCCTAAGTCAACAAAAATGAAATTCTCATAATACATTGTCGTGCATACCTAAATCTTATTTAATATTTTAATTCATCCCCTCAAGACATGTCCTAACTCAACAATGAAATATTTATAACACAATATCATGCATACATGAATTATATAAGATTTTAAATGGTCCCCTTAAGAAATGTTCTAAGTAAACAACAATGAAATTTTCACAATACAATATCATGGATACATGAATGATATAAGATTTTAAATCATCCCCTTAAGAAATGAATGATAATGCATACATGAATGATAATATAAAATTTTAAATCGTACACTATGAAGGAAATAAGATATGAAGTACTCATTCATATATAACACTTGTAAGTAATTGTAATGGATGAACAGTAACCAACCCTGTCAAGAAAGGAAAAGGTGAAAAATGATCTAGAATAAAACTATTTTAGGGAGTACAATAAAAAATGTATAATGAAAATATCAAATGTAGGAGCATTACAAATAATAAAATATAAGTTGTGAAAACCTAAAGCACATGCATAAATATCAACTACGAAGAATGACAAAATAGGATCTATGAAGTTCGCCATTTTTGTGTGGTCTACTGAGATAAAGAATGTATATCACATGCAATAGCAAACTCTAATCAAACTATCATAAATATGAATGAATACAAACAGTAGAAAACCTAAAAATGAATGATTAAATAATAATAACAATAATAATAATTTATCTCTCTTAAATGACTAAAATCAACAAGGGTACAACACTAAGGTCAAATCCCATGGTGTGCAAAAGCATATAAATTCACCAAAAATGTAAATGAAATTAGAGTGTCCTTAAATGCAGTCTAATCTAATCAAATGTCATGCATACACATAAGAACAATCATCCTAAACTAATTTAATTCCAACATTTGATGCATATGTTGAAATAAAATGCTACAGGAGAGAAACTAAATATAATAAGTAAAGTTAGTTTTCTTTATGACTGAGAATCTTATGATGGTACTAAAATCAAAATGCTTTAATATCAAAACAAAGCTACAAGGTAGTATATGAATTACCTTAGACTTTGAAAATATTTGTTTGCATTGTAAAGGGCTAAGTCCACAACTCTTAGAAAACATCAAATGTAGGAGGATTACAAATAATAAAATATAAGTTGTCAAAACCTAAAGCACATGCATAAATATCAACTACAATGAATGACAAAATAAGATCTATGAAGTTGGGCATTTTTGTGTGGTTTACTGAGATAAAGAATGTATATCACATGCAATACCAAAGTCTAATCAAGCTATCATAAATATCAATGAATACAAACAGTAGAAAACCTAAAAATGACTGATTAAATAATAATAATAATTTATCTATCTTAAATCACTAAAATCAACAACGGTACAACCCAAAGGTGAAATCCCATGGTGTGCAAAAGCATATAAATTCACCAAAAATGTAAATGAAATTAGAGTGTCCTTAAATGTAGTCTAATCGAATCAAATGTCATGCATACACATAAGCACAATCATCCTAAACTAATTTAATGTCAATATTTGATGCATATGTTGAAATAAAATGCTACAGGAGAGAAAATAAATATAATAAGTAAAGTTAGTTTTCTTTATGACTGAGAATCTTATGATGGTACTAAAATCAAAATGCTCTAAGCTCAAAACAAAGCTACAAGGTAGTATATGAATTACCTTAGACTTAGAAAATATTTGTTTGCATTGTGAAGGGTCAAGTCCACAACTCTAAGTCAAATTTACCCTTGTGGAAATGTCTTGCACCTACAAAGTAATCTTATACTTTGCACAACTCTACTTTCTATTTCATTTGATTGACTTTTTTTTCATCTACATTTTCTAATAATTGAAAAATTAGTAGTGTTTTAAATACTTTTAATTAATTATTATCTTATCAAAGGGCATATATTGTCCTACGTCAACCTAAAAAAACTCTTATGCAATATATTAAAGACAACACTCTTTAAGTATATTATTTTAGGAGGAGTGTGCATAACTAAATTCATTTTAGACAACTGATTCAAAAAATTTCTTACCTATATATAAATGACATTCCAAAAATAATTTCTATTTCTATCCTAAATTTTTCATAATTCTAGGAATATTACTATATGAATTTATGATAACAAATTAACAAAAGATAAACATATAAATGAAAAGTCCAACTTCAATTAAAAAGTCTTATAATTAATTCAAAAATATACTCCAAAGTAAATATCATTTATTTAAAAAAAAACACTTGACTATTAGATTAAAAATTAATCCAAAACAATCATTCCACTATAATCATTCTTATAATTAGTAATGGAAACTCATACTAAATCTATACACATAAAATAAACAGAAATTCTTTAACAAAGTTTATGTTAATAAATATGAAATACTTTTTACATGAATTGAAATTGTGATACTGTCATCAAGATTCAAGTATATAATTTGAGAGTCAAACTTATTATCTTATATTTACATAAAATTCATGTAATCCATGAACTCAAAATTTATATTTTCCGCCCACATCAACCATGAGCTTATGAACAGATAAGAACTGTTCTTAAATTTTATTTACTAATATATGTATGCACTATACATGTTTATATGTATTTGATCAAATTTAATTCTCAATAAACTCCTTAACCTCGACATGGAAGGAATTCCTCTGTAGCTCTTTAGCTGCACACACATGATCAACAGAGTCAGGAAAATATTCTATCAGAATGATGATGTATAACATTTTTCAGGAAATGTAAATGATATTATAGCAAGTTAAATAACAACATAATAATGGTTTATATTTTATTTTCATATAGAAAATTTGGAGATGGTTGTAAAACCTCTTTCAAATTCATATTCTTTTAAAAAATATTTGTAATACTTACCCAGCTCAAATCCGCCATCAAAACTTGGACCGTGTTCCACAGTAACTATTTTGTTGTCTAAATCAACTGTAACCTTTTCAACTCCGTGTAAATCCCTCAAGCATTTTTCTATATCTACTCCCTGGGATTTCTTATATGTTCTTTTGATTGTGAGGTTTGTTGTGTACATGATGCCTTTCATGATGGAGGAAGACACAAACATACAATGCTTGAGATAATAAAACAGAGTATTGACACTCATAGATTTATAATAAAATTGTTTATATTAATGTCAAATTTTTTATTTACATAGAGAGATGCCAGAATGCTCACAAATACCCATATATTTCTTGCTGAGACTGAGAGAATTTTTCTACCCTCAAAACTCAGAAGAACATTCCCCTTTTAACTTTTCAAAATTTTTGGAACAACTTGGAGAATGTCCGATTAAAGAAACGTAAGAAAAAAAATAATATAAAATATACTGCATTTAATATGGTGGTTGGCGGTTTGAAAAATGAGTCAGGTTGCATGATCGCATAAACAAAATAATGGTTATGCGATCATGCGAAAAGTGAAAAAGAGAGGGGCCCACGCAGTTAAAGAGAAGGCAGCGATAGGTGGGGAAGGTCAACGCAGGTGCAGAGAAGATTAATGAAGGTGCCCTGTTGGCACCCACATCCGCCAATACTCCCCCTTAATCTTCACTGTTATGTATGTCCGCAATGCCGATTTCTTCCCAAAGATGTTCAAAAATATTCTTTTCCAGTGGTTTTGTGAAAATGTCAGCTAGTTGTTCATTTGACCTACAAAACTCAAGATGAATGTCACCATTGTTTACCAATTCTCTTATAAAATGATATCTGGTATCAATATGTTTACTCTGTTTATGGAATACATGATTTTTAGATAAGGCTATTGCAGAATTATTATCACAATAGATCTTCGTAGCTTCTTCTTGATGATGTCCCAAATCTGAAAGTACTCTCCTCAACCAAACTACTTGACAAGATGCTGATGTTGCTGCTACATACTCTGCTTCAGCTAATGAGAGAGTAACAATTGATTATTTCTTTGATGCCCAAGAGATAGCACTAGAACCTAGATGAAAAATGTATCCGGAAGTGCTTTTTCTATCATCCATGCTACCTCCCCAATCACTGTCTGTATATCCAATCAGCTTGTAATCATCTGAAGAAGTATACAAAATTTTAGAATTCTTTGTTCCAACTATGTATTTCAAAATTCTTTTTCCAGCTTTCCAATGTGACTCTTTCAGTTTCTCCATGAATCTAGAAATAAGGCTAACACCAAACATGATATCTGGTCTTGTGGTGGTTAAATACATGAGGCTGCCCACTAATCTTTTAAATAAAGTTGCATCTATTCATGGATCTTGATCATCCTTGCTAAGCTTCAAACCCAATGCAACTGGTGTAGGGGCTGGATTCACATTTGTCATCTTAAATCTTTTCAACAATTCACCAGCATACTTGCTTTGACATATGAAAATTCTTTGATCATTTTGACTTACCTCCATGCCAAGAAAGTATCTCATGAGGCCCAAATCAATCATATCAAATTTTGTTTTCATGGCTGCTTTGAATGTATTGGTTTGCATATTTCCTGTGAATATCAAATCATCTACATATAAACAGACTATCAATATTTCTTCTTCATCATTCATTTTGATATACAAAGTAGGTTCATTACCACACTTGTTAAAGTCATTGTTCACAAAATAGGAATCTATCCTGCTGTACCATGCTCTAGGAGCTTGTTTCAAACCATATAATGTCTTTATCAATCTACATACTTTATGTTCTTCTCCCAAAACTTCATAACTAGGTGGCTGATTTATATACACCTCTTCTTCCTAAATTCCATTTAAGAATGTTGATTTCACGTCCATTTGATAAACTTTCCATTTGTTTTGAGCTGCAATAGATAGGACCATTCTTATTGTATCCATTCTTGCTACGGGTGCAAATGTTTCATTGAAATCTATACCTGGCTTTTGTGTAAAACCTTTTGCCACTAGTCTTGTCTTGTGCTTTGCTACTTTACCATCAACATTATACTTTGTCTTATAAATCCATTTAACTCCAATCACATCCTTGCCTTTAGGAAGTTCTACTATATCCCATGTTTCATTCTTTTCTATTGACTGAATTTCTTCATCCATAGCTACAATCCATTTGTCTTCTTTTATGGCTTCTTCAAAATAAATTGGATCAGCTTGTGTTAAAAATGCAAAATCACAACAAAAATCAGCATTTTCATCTTCTTGTGTTTCATCATAAATCTCCCTAAGACTTCTTGTCTTCTTTGATGTGTTTATGGACCTAGACCTTAAAGATGCAAGAGTAGGATCAAAAGATTTGCTGCTATTATTACTAGTTTGAGTAGTGGGATTTGGAGTGCTAGGTGCTCTTGATGCTGTTGTAGGAGCATTTTCTTGTGTAGGAGGATTTGCAACCTGATTTTTATCTTCTTCATTTTCTTGTAGAACACTAGGTGTGCTTGAATTTATTTTATCTATGCTTTCATCCCATGCCTCTTCTTCAACAAATTCAACATCACAGCTTACTATTAGCTTCTTTGTAATGGGATTGTATAGCTTATATGCCTTTGAATGTTCACTATATCCCACAAATATACATTTCTCTCCTTTGTCATCTAATTTTCTTCTCAACTCTTGAGGTATCAACAAGTATGCCACACATCCAAAAACTCTTAAATGTGATATATTATGTTTCCTTTTGCTCCAAGCTTCTTCTGGTGTTTTATTTATTACTAGTTTTGTTGGACATTTATTCAAAATATACACTGACCATGCAACTGCTTCAGCCCAATATTCATTTGGTAAGTGTTTTGCCTTTATCATGCTACGTGCCATTTCCATGATTGTTCTATTCTTTCACTCTACTACTGGCTACACCATTTTGTTGAGGTGTGTACCTTGCTGTAAATTATTTATTTATGTCATTTTCCTTGCAAAAATTTTTGAAAATCAGTTGAGAGATACTCTCCACCTTGATCAGTTCTCAATGTTTTAGTAAAATATCCACTTTCTTTTTCAACTTTTGCCTTGAACTCTTTGAAAATAGCAAATGTATCAGATTTATACTTCAAAAAATAAACCCATGCTTTTCTGCTAAAATCATCAATGAACGTTATGAAATAAAGTTTTCCACTTATGGAAGGTGTTTGCATAGGTCCACAAATGTCTGAATGCACTATCTCAAGTGGTTGTTTTGCTCTATATGATTCCCCAACCGAAAATGATTTCCTGTGTTATTTTGCCAATATGCAACTCTCACATGTGGTTTTAAGTGGCTCTATTTGTGGCAACCCATATACCATTTTCTTCTTGTATAACAGCTGTAATCTTTTGAAATTTAAATGTCCAAGCCTCAAATACCATAGCCAAGATTCATTTTTGTATGAGGCTTTAAAAGCTATTTCAGAAACCTTTTGTAAAACTTGTGGCTCAATCATTAATCCACTTTGAATTCTTAGTGGGAACATCCTATTCTTAGTCATTTCAACTCTTGCAATCAGCCTATTGCTTGGTTTCTTATCTAGGATCACACATTCACCATTCTCAAAATATATTCTATATCCTTTTTGTACCAATTGCCCAATACTTATAAGGTTGTGTTGCAATCTAGGAACATAGTATACATCTGAAATTTGTTTATCTTCACCTTGTTTTGTTTTTATGTTAATTGACTCTTTGCCCATAACTGAAACTTTTTGATCATTTCCCAATTTTACTTCTGATTTTACTGAATCATCTATTGTTGCAAACGTCTCCTTTTTACAACCCATGTGGTTACTACACCCACTATCTAAAAACCATAGTTCTTTGGAACTCTCTTGCGCTACATTACATGCTATCAATATTGTGTCTTGTTCACTAGTGTTTGATTGATTTTCATTTGTAAAATGTGCCTTTTGCTTATTCAAATCATATTGCTTTTTCCTACATTCTGATGCATAATGCCCAAATTTGCTATAGTAATGACATTGGATGTTGGATTTATCATACCTTTCTCCTTGATGATGGCTTTGAGAGTGACTGCTCCTCCTTCCTCTTGTTGGTGTAGAATGGGCATGTGGGCTTGATGGTGGTCTTCTGCTTTCAAATTGGGTGTTTTCTCTTCCTCCTCTTGATAAAAATGTCCTCTGCCTCTGCTGTTGTTTGATCTCCCTCTTGACTTGCCAAATGAGAGCTGAGTCTTGAATGCATTCTTAAATGATGATGACCCTGTTCGGTTTAATCTTTTCTCATGGACTAAAAGTGACCCCATTAATTCATCTACTGATAACTGAGAAAGATCTTTAACCTCTTGAATGGCTATTACTACAACATCAAATTTAGCAAGCAGACTTCTAAGTATTTTTTCAACAATTTTTTGATCTTCAATAGTGTCTCCATAGGTCCTTAACTGATTTACTATAGACATTGCATGAGTGAAAAAAACATCTATTGAATCTGAGTCTTTCATTTGTAAATTTTCAAAATCCCTTCTAAGTATCTGCAATTTTGCCATTATTACCTTGCATGTCCCATGCTTCTTTTGATCTTATGGCAGCTGCAACCTTTGGAAAGATTGATTCTTCCATTGCTTGTTGAATGAAAAACAGTGCCTTTGCATCCTTCTTCTTATTTTCCTTCAATAAATCTTTATCAGCTTGTGAAAGGGCCTGATATGCCTGTTGGTCTGGTGGTTCAAGAAACTCATTTTCCACTAACTCCCAAACATCTTGAGAACGAAAGAGAGTCTTCATTTTTATGCTCCAATAATCATAATTTTTGCCATTAAAAATTAGAATTTGAGGCTGAGAAATACTCCCACTGGTTCCTGCCATGGTTTACCAGTAATATTTTTTTTCTATTTATAAACCCTTTTCTTTCTTTGCTCACCTCCTTAGATCTTCAACTATTTTCTGATTTACTCTTTACTCAGAATGAAATTTTGCCAAGAAATAATACCCAAATCCTTTTTGTGCTTCAATCTCCAGCAAACCTTTTTTTTCTTCAATAACCATGCTCTGATACCAATTTGATGGAGGAAGACACAAACATACAATGTTTAAGATAATAAAATAGAGTAAAAACAGAGTATTAACACTCAGAGATTTATAATAAAACTGTTTATATTAATGTCAAATTTTTTATTTACACAAAGAGCTGTGAGAATGCTCACAAATACCCATATATTTCTTGCCGAGACTGAGAGAATTTTTCTACCCTCAAAACTCAGAAGAACATTCCCTTTTTAACTTTTTGAAATTTCTGGAACAATCTGGAGAATGTTCGATTAAAGAAACGTCAGAAAAAAAAAATAATATAAAATATACTACATTTAATATGGTGGTTGGCGGTTTGAAAAATGAGTCGGGTCGCATGATCGCATAAACAAAATAATAGTTATGCGATCATGCGAAAAGTGAAAAAGAGAGGGGCCCACACAATTAGAGAGAACACAGCTATAGGTGGGGAAGGTCAACACAGGTGCAGAGAAGATTAATGAAGGTGCCCTGCTGGCACCCACGTCCGCCAATATTTCAGTTATTCTCCAAAATTGAACAACAAATCAAGTAGATGTAACTGTGCAAAAACATTCACACGGAGACAGTCCAAGAATGAGATAATAACATAAAAATTTTGTCTTTGTAGTGATATTAATCTTTGTTTGGTATAGAGCAGGTGATTAAAATTTATGGTGTCAAATTTTAAAATGATGATATTAATGATAAGAAAAGATCAATAAGAAATTATAGAAACAGAATATAAAAAACTGACTGATTGAAATGCACTTGCACAGCTAAGAAAGAAGTCAATTGACAACACTTATGATATGTGTTGGCTTCGGGAATTATATAAAAAAACAGAGTAGACTGCAATGTTAAAGTTTAAAACTAATACACAGCACTAGCAGGGAGAGCTAAACAGCTGTACTATTTATAACCATTCTTAAAATTAAAAGTAGAACTCATACAAGCACATACACCATGGAATAGACAAAACCTCAGCCATGACAAATTAAAGAGGGTATTCTATTTCACCAACCTCAGCCATGAAATATTTGAACAGATAACAACTATTCAAAAGTTTTATCTACTGACCTGGACGTACTAAGCTATACATAAATATTTTAACTCTTTGACCTGGACCTACTATAACCCCATGGCTGTTTCATGGTGTTTGAAATTGAGCTCAATTCAACATGCAGAATAGATGGATGGTAGGAAATGGATCAAATCACACACGGACAAAACTAGGAATATCAATTGATCTCAAACGTGAAATATCAGAGAATATAAGATCAAATAAATGCAAAGATTATAATAGTACCGCTCACAAAAGGATCACATCTCCCAGCACAGGATGAAATTTACAGTCGTTATAAAATAAAATATGATTCTTTGTATTATTTTTGAGTTATCCCTAAGCTCTTCAATTGCATTCATGAAACTTTTGCTTTAGCGTTTCAATTGCACTCACATGATCAATAGCGTCAAGAAAATTAGGTTAGAAATTCTTCATTGAAAGTCACTATGACATGATAGCCCAAGTCAGATCCGCAGTGAAAACTTGACAGTGACTATTTTTCAAACGAACTATAACTATAACCAGCCCTACATCCCCTGGCACTCTTTAACATTCTGATGACGGCTCAGAAGATAATCGTAAATGTTGAAAAAATATACACAATCAAATCTAAAAAGTAGCTGTATGATACATTTATAGGTTGTGGAAATTTGATAAAATAAATCTTAATCGTGTTTATTAGTGAAAATTTGGTCCTAATATATAACAGTTGACAGATTTTATTTTATTTTAAATCTGTTATAATTTTTTTTTTATTTCCCTCAACATTTGAATCACTCTATATGATTTATCATTTGGATGAGAGAACAGTTGTGGTAAGAAAATAGCCACACTTCACTATCCATCATATACCATTAGAATGAAAGAACAGTTGTGGTAAGAAAATAGTCACACTTCACAATCCATCACCAAAAAGAGAGAGCTGCTTTCAAAGAAAATCTTCTTTCTACAACAACTCACTTATCTTGATAATAAATTATTGAATGTGATCAGAAACATTAATACAAATATCATATTTTTTCTAAATTTAAATAAAAACACTGATGATTGTTTTTCCTAAGCCCAGGGAAATGACATATGAACCATCTCAGAATTGTGATACTTTTTCTATCATCAAGAAGCAGCCCAAACACAGTTTGCCAAATTAAACCAAAATCATCTGTACATACATACGGAATATCAAATTTAACAGTACCCTGAAGATATTAGAACCCATTTCATCACACAAAACAGAGCTTTACTTATAATTTATGTTAACATCGAAAATAAACTAACAGCAGGTACTTGATATCTATCTAGTAATACATAAAGCTACCAGCCAGACTCAGTCTGTATGGCAGGATCTTCCTTAAGAGCTGTCTATCATGAAAACAAATAAGGGAACACTTGCAGATCCTTTTGATCTTCCTTATCATGAAATAAATAAGAGAAAACTTACAGTTCCTTATGAGCTATGTATCATGGAAAAAAATAAGAAAATGACATCTGAACCAGCCCAGAACCACATAATTCACATTACTTTTTCTATCATTAAAAACCAATGCAAAAACTTGCAGCTGTCTTATGAAAAAAAATAAGAAATGACATCTGGACCAGTCGAGAACCACTTAATCTACAGTACTTTTTCAATCATTAAGGCCCAATGCAAAAACTTGCATCTAATAAGAAATGACACCCAGAATCACATAATATAAACTTAACGTACTTTTTCTATCATCAACAACCAATGCAAAATTTTGCAGCTCCTTATCATCTTCCTAATGAGCTATCAATCATGAAACAAATAAAAAATGATACCCATAGCCACATGATCTACAGTACTTTTTCTATCATCAAGAACCAATGCAAAAACTTGCAGCTCCTATCATCTTCCTATGAGTTCTCTATCATGAAACAAATAAGAAATGACACCCGGAACCACATAATCTACAGTACTTTTTAGATCATCAAGAACCAATCCAAAAATTTGCAGCTCTTTATCATCTTCCTTATAAGCTATCTATTGTACAACAAATAAAAAATGCAGCCAGAACCAAATAATCTACAGTACTTTTTAGATCATCAAGAACAAATCCAAAAACTTGCAGCTGCTTATCATCTTACTTATGAGCTGTTATCATGAAACAAATAAGAAATAACACCCAGAAGCACATAATCTAAAGTACTTTTCAATCATTAAGAACCAATGCAAAAACTTGGGTCTACTTATCATCTTCCTTATGAACTATCTATCACGAAACAAATAAGAAATGACAACCATAACCACATAATTTACAGTACTTTTCCGATCATCAAGAACCAATGCAAAAACTTGGAGCTACTTATCATCTTCCTTATGAGCAAATTATTATGAAACAAACAAGAAATGACACCCAGAACCACATAAGCTACAGCACTTTTTCTATCTTCAAGAACCAACCCATACAGGGTATACCCAATAAAACCAAAATCATCTGTAGATACATACAAAATATCAAATTTACTAACACCCTTAACATATCTTAGAACCCTTTTCATTGCAGAGAACAGAACTTCACTTAAATTTTGAATAAATATTGAAAGTAAACTAACAGCATGAATACATGATATCTCATCTAGTAACTATTAAATATATACATCTACTAACCAGACTCCGTCTATATGGCAGGATCTTCCTTCTCAGCTATCTATGATGAACCAGAACCATATAAGATTCTCTAGCCGAGCCTGAAATGAAAGAATTGTAACGTTCAGAAGGGTTGTGGAGTTTATAAAGGGAAGCAAGAGTTGATTAGACTGCGTCCATGATGGCCATGACCGACTTCAGTGTGCCCCACACATATGCAGACACAATTCTAAATAATCTATATCGAAGGCCCATCGGCCGCCACGTGTAGGGCATTACCTCTGACTTCATCAATACAGTTCTCCCAAATTCTAAGGCACTGCCTGAAAAAGGTTTTGTGTTGTGTTTGTTTGAATTTAATGCCCCCTGTGGGACCTACCCGTCCGTTTGAATTTAATGCATAAGGAAAGAGAACAAGAGACAATTGCGTAAAATACGCATCAGCAGCTTTCCTTCCTTAACACAACATCAAATATTGTTTTTCGTAATCCATGCAATGCAGTCAACCTATACCCCTATCCACCAAATTCTATATTTTTTTTGTAATCCATGCAATGCAATCAACCTACCCCTATCCACCAAATTCGATATTTTCTCAATCAGCCATACAGAATGAATGGGCCTAGAATTTGACGGTCACTCCTACCTGTCATATGATTTTTTTTATGACACTTGATCATTTTAATATTTTTAATTTTACGTCAAATGATTGAAGTCACAAAATGTAGATCAAGAGTGACATATTTTAGATTTTTATTCATACTTAGAGGAGTTGAATTCTAAATTTCCCATAGCTAATGTTTTAATTATAGAGTAATTGATGGACATTTTATCTTCATTTAAAACCTATCTGCTCCAATAAGTTGTGATTGGCAGCTTCACTAGAGAATATGGACTCTTTTAATGTCTTGATGTCATTAATTCAATTACATCATAATGTACCGAATGGTAACCATTAAATATATAAATATGATTATAAAGGATAGAACTTTAATTTGTGATAGTGTGGATATATTTTATTTCAATTACACTATAATAGTTCCAATGATGACTATTAAATCTATAAATGCTTCCTACACTAATATTCTATAAATAGATAACATTTGTGAACGTGTAAATGTACTTTTATATATTTAAAAGGAAGTAAGGTATACATAAATGCTTCCTACACTAATATTCTAAGGAGGGTGTTGTGCAAATCTCAATCTTTAAACAATTTTAGAAAGTGAAAACATATTTAAATGTAAAAAAAATAATATACTATAACATAAGTATAAGTGACAAAAAAAAAATTGGAAGAAAAATTCTACAATCCAAATCAACTTAATGTGTCATTCAATAAATCACAATTACACTACACTTGTAAAGCAAACTTTTGTAGGAGGCTAAAAGTAGAAACCTATGTCACACTTTTATAAATGAAAACTTTATGCATAAAAGTGAAATTTTTATTTTGAATTTCAAAATCATCATTTAAACTAAAGAAAATTTTTCATTAGTTCTATCATTGTAATTTAAAAATAAAGTTCAAAATATTTATTTATTTTATATATTAAAAGGCAATTTTCTTTGTTAAAAATTTCAGAAAAAAAAGTGAGGCCCAATTAAAATCAATATGTACTGCATGGAAAAGAATATACTAAATTTAATATATATTTTCTTTTTAATGATGTTTTAAAGTCGAACCTACCGAAGCTGGATACTTTCTGTTGGAACATCAATTTGGAAAGAAAAAAGACCCACATATAAAAAATAGGCTAGACATAAAATAAATCAACACCATACACTTCAATCAATGAAAGGAGAAGGTAGGCAAGTGCATAGTCTCCACGCTTTATGAAGAGTAAACATGTTAAGGTTGACAATCAAGCCACATATTGCATAGTCCACATTATACATTTGAAGATAGCGAAAAATGAAATGTTCCTCTGTCATGCAAGAATTTACAATAGATGAACTTGCTTAGTCCCTATAGATATGATATTATATACACACGTATTTTTGGTTAAGACACTCAGGTTCATATGGAATTTTCTCAATGAGGCTTAGTGGAAAGAACATTGATTAGGCTCAACATGATCTAACAAAGATGACTTACATAGAGACCTTTTTTATTGATATGATGGTGGCTAAATGCCAATTTTTTTTTTCTTTTTGAGCCTTTTACCATTTTTTGATGGCAGGGGCTCTTTTTATTCACATTTTCTTTTGCATGGTTGGTGCTTTTCTAAAGTGGAAGGATTTCCTTGAGATTATCCATCAAAATGGACAAGTGACATTGAGCGCACAAGGAAGTGGGCCTCATTTTTTTACTTTTGAAAAGTCATGACCAAACAAGACACACATTGAGATTATGGGCATTCTTAGAGGTTCCTCAATAAATTTAAACCAAGGTTGCACAATTTCCCCATGTGTTTGTTGAGCAGGCATTTGGGAGAGTCCACAAGTATTCTTGAGGGATATGGAAACTTGGACCAAAGAGGCTAATGGTCAAATTACTCACTATCGTAGACATGGTCTATAGCTTGGAAACTTTCAGGTGGAACCATGCTTGCATGGTTGAATTCCAAGATCCTGGCTAAGGAGATAGGTGCATTGTCTATTGGGATTCTCAAAGTCTTGTCACCCCGTGTTGATGTCTCAGATCAATTTTGATGATGAGCTTGTTGGGATAAGAAGTTTGTTCATCGTTGTGGGTTCATAGTTTCATGCCATCAAAAGAAACAATATAAGAAAACTCTCAATGAAAGGATTTCTATAGGGACTGAACCTTTTATTATGGGAAAGAAGTGTTTGCAGTAAGGTAGAGCATGTGGAAGTAGGAAGCATGTTGGGGCTAAGTAGAGGATACACCTACAATCAAAACCATAAAGCCTACCTAGAAAACTAAAATGACCAATAGATGTAGATTACATAGAAATAATGAAGGCAATGTACACCAAATATTTGAAATAAGGAAATACAAAAATTTCACCCTTTTAGTGAACAAGATTAAGATGGACATCAAGCTTTTAACACATTTTCCACTTAATACTGGGAAAACTGAGTTTGTCAAGTAAGTCAGGTCATTAATTCATTTTGGTGTGTGTGAGTGCTTTAGATCCTTTCTTTGACTAAGATTCTATGACGTGGAACTCCTACTTGTATCAAGTAGTATAGATTCCTACACTCCCATAGTCAACCAAATTGAGCCTTGTTTCTAGTCACACAATCATAGCCTCAACAAGGTTACTACCAGCCAGGTGTCCATAGCCCTAGTAGAGATACTAACATCACTTGGCTTTTAGTCCTTTGCAATTTTATTTTAATTTCTTTCTTTTTGAATCTCTGTTGTGGAGTTTTAATGATAGCATGGCTGCCAGGTTTGAAACCAAGGTGGTACCACAAGGTGCCTTTAGATTTTTCACTTAGAGTACAAGTCTAAGCTCCCATCAAACATCAAATGATAATAGTTAGTGAGGGAAATTAATGTATAATGACACCACCTATGCTTGATAAGACACGTAAGGCTGATCTCACAATAGTGTGTCCCACTTTTGGGCACGAAGAAAAATCAGGCGTGATTTTTTTTTTCATTTTTCAACCCCTTTCTGTGAAGAGGGATCTTTGCATGAAAGGGTGAAAATCCTTTATGCAAACACATTGATGTGTGAGTCTTCGTATAAATACCTCCCTTCACACAAAACACCCTACACATAGGTGTTCACATAAAGACCCCCTTCGCATGAATGTCCCTTTGGCCGAATTTCTAATAAATTTATAGCAGTAATACTCATTTTCACCAGATAGTTTTACTATGCTTGTGAAGCCCATGTGTTGCAGCGAACCTAGTGACAACCTAGACCGACATCAGTGTTTCCTAAGCACTTTCGACTATCATTGATACTAGGTGCACACATTTCTTCCTTTATTTTGTTTATTTTGTATTGTAAATTATATTTTTTTCAATTATTTTAGTTATATTTTGTTTTCACAAATTATTAATTTAAAAAGTTATATTTTTATTAGATAATGTTAGAAAATCATAGACAATATTAGAAAACCATACATAATGTTAGTAAATTTTTTAAAAAATTGATTGTTTTAAAAAAAAATAGTTAGTTATATAAATAATTTTATTTCTAGTAATTTATATTTGTTTTTATTATAAAATTATTAGAAAATTTTAAAACCTTAGGAAAATTTAGAAAATTATTAGAAAATATTAGAAAAATCTAAACTTTGTTTAATTGGATACATGTATGGTTCATTTTAGCACTTTTTAATTATTGTATTATATGAACTTTAGATATTGATTGAAAAAATACAGGTACATTTTTTTTTCTTAAGCACGTGTATTCAAGAATTCTCTCTCTCTCTCTCTCTCGCTCTCTCTCTCTCTCTCTCTCTCTCTCTCTCTCTCTCTCTAACTCTCTCTTTCCCCCTTAGACTGTCTCACCCCCTCCTTCGTTATGACTCTTTCACTCTCTCCCCTTTAATTAGGACTCTCTCTCCCTCTCTCTCTCTCTCTCTCTCTCTCTCTCTCACACACACACACACACACCAACCAATGCAAAAAAATTTTAAGTGAACAATGAAAAACTTGCAACTCCTTATCATCTTCCTTATAAGCTATCTACCATGAAACAAATAAGAAATGATAACCAAAACCACATAATCTACACTACTCTTTTTTATCATCAAGAACTAATGCAAAAACTTAAAGCTCTTATCATCTCCTTTATGTATTCTCTATCATGAAACAAATAAGAAATGACACTCGGAATCACATAATCTATAGTTCTTTTTTTTATCATCAAGAACCAATGCAAAAGCTTGCAGCTCCTTATCAATTTTTTTATGAGCTATCTATCATGAAACAAATAAGAAATGACACCCAGAACCACATAATCTACAATACTTTTTTCTATCATCAGCAATCGATGCAAAAACACACAGCTCTTTAGTATCTTTCTTATAAACTATCTATCATGAAATAAATAAAAAATGACACCCATAACCACATAATCTACAAGACTTCTTCTATCATCAAAAACCAACCCAAACACGGTATACCCAATTAAACCAAAATCATCTGTAAATGCACACAAAATATCAAATTTACTAATACCCTGAACCTATCTTAGAACCCTTTTCATTGTAGAAAAAAGAACTTCACTTAAACTTTGAATAAATATTGAAAGTAAACTAACAGCATGAATACATGATATCTGATCTAGTAACTGTTAAATATATAAAGCTACTAACCAGACTTCAGACTCCGTCCGTATGACAGGATCTTCCTTCTGACCTATCTATCATGAACCGTATAAGATTCTCTAGCCGAGCTTGAAATGAAGGTTGAGAAGGGTTGAGATAATAAAGAGAACCGAGAGTTGATTAGACTGTCGTACATGATGGACATTACCGACTTCACTGTGAATCATGTGGGGGGCAGTGCCCCGACTTCACTTGCGTTCAATATCGAAGCCCCATCGTCAACCACGTATAGGGCATTGCGCGATACAGGTTTCGTGTTGTATTCGTTTGAATATAATGCTTCCCTGCGGGACCTACATGCACGACGATAAAGAGCAGGAGACAATTAAAATACGCATCATCAGCTTTCCTTCCTTAACACAGTCAAGATAACAAAAAAATCGTAATCCATGCAATGCAGTCAACCTACCCCTATCCACCAAATTCTATATTTTCTCAATCAATCAGAGAGGATGATTAGGCCTGCCATTTGACGGTCGCCCCTACCTGTCATATGATTTTTTTTAATGATGGTTTCATCATTTTAATATCTTTTATTTTTATATTTTGATAGAATACTGATAGAAATATGAAAGTATTAAAATGATCAAACTATCATAAAAAAAATCATATGAAATGTCAGGCTTTCTGTCTTGAAATGAAGTCACAAAATCTATATCAAAGTGACATATTATAGGCTTTTATTCATATATAGAGGAATGAAATTTTATATTTCTAATAGTTTTTTAATTATATAGTCATTGATAGACATTTTAACTCAATTTCAAACCTATCTGCTATAATAAGTTGTGATTGAATACTTCACTAGAGATTTTCATGGAGAATTTTAAATGTCTTGTTTAGTATTATTAATTAAAAAGATGTCCCTAATTCAATTACACCATAATAGATTCTTTTATTTTTTGGTATTCATCAATTTTAATTTTAATAACTCACAATATTTTAAATAATACATTAAAAATAATCAATGTGTGTGTGTGTGTGTGTGTGTGAGAGAGAGAGAGAGAGAGAGAGAGAGAGATGTATCAAAAGTATATTTTAAGTTATGTTACATTGATTTACATCTCTTTTAACTATTATAGTTCTTGAATATATACTCTTGTTAATTAATTTTCATTTAAAAATTTAGTATAGTTCAAGGCCCTATTCGTCGTCCTTTAAAATCAAAGTTTATTCCAAGAAGTTTACTACAAGTTCTTTAAGGTCTCATCATTCCAAACAATCCCTTATCTGCACCTAACCATTCTTGATCCATTCTAGATTTCATCAATTTCCTTTCTAGTAGTTTTCCCTAATTCATTTTAGAATCCATCTCTTATTTATCCTAACCTTTCCTAAACCATCTTAAACCATTCCTAGTCATCCCTAATCTACACGAAACCATCTCTAACCATTCCCAATCCATTCTAGATTTCTCTAATTTCTTTCCTTAGTTTAATCTATATTCAACTCTAATCCATCCCTAATATATCCTAACCTTTTCTAAACCATCCTATTCCACCTTAGTAAACCATCTTAAACCATCCCTATTCATCCATTATCTACACAAAACTATCCTTAACCATTCCTAATCTATATAATATTTTGAACACTAATTTCCTTATCTATCCCTAATCCATCCCTAATGTATATTATTGTTTAATTATTCCTCAAACCCTATTAAATAATCTATAGTCATCCCTAATCTACATAAAACCATCCTTAATCATTCCTAATCAATTCTAGATTTCACTAATTTTCTTCTTTTCTTAATTTCCTTATATACTCTAATTCATTCCTAAGTTATCCTTCTTTTCCTAAACCGTCTTAGTCCACCCTAAAGCATCTTAACTCATCCTTATTCATCCCTAATCTATAAAAGCCATCTAATTCACTATTCCTAGAATCCATTCTAGATTTCACTAATAACCTTCAGTAAATGTCTAATCTACTCTAATCTATCCCTTATTTATCCTAAGCTTTTCTAAACCAACCTAGTTCACCCTAGACCATTCTAAACTAATTCTAGTGATACCTAATCTACATCAAACTTTTCTTAATCAATCATATACATTCTAGATTTCATTATTTCTTAGGTAGTTTTCACTAAACCACTTTATAGTTCATGTTTATAATTTATAGGGTTGTATATTTTGAACTTTGAGTTTTTTGGTTAATGTTTATATTTTTCAATTATTATGTGTAAATGTATCAAGCTGGACTAGTATAAAATTTTCTTTACAAATTGTATTTACTTCACATGCAGTAGTTTAATATTCAAATTTTCTCCTTAATAGTTGAATATTTGCTTGGAAAATTCAATACATATGTCCACGTGTATGTTTGTATAGGTGAAATAAGAAAAGAAATTTATATGGGAAATAAAAGGACTAGATCAAGGTTGATGATAGAAAGAGAGAGACAAAAAAATGAGATAAATTTTCTATTCAAGAACAATCCACACAAATTATTAATGACCAAATTAATGTTTCTCATATACAACAAGAAATTGGTCCTACTAATAGCGATGATGATGATGATGATGATGGAGCTCCTATGTAGTGGAGATGTAGAGTGAGGAGTAGAGGTGGAAAATGCAAACTAGATGTTGGCAGTGGTAGTGCAAGAAGAGGTGGAGGAGATATAGGTAGTGGTGGTACTAGTTGAGATGGTGGAGATGTTGTTGCTAGAGGTGCAGATGATATTATTGATCATGGATGACTATAGTGGACATAGGGATCAAGTGCTCCTATATATGGATGTGATGGAGAATAGGATATTACATAGGATACAACATAGGGTGTGATAGCATATGTTTTCGTAGATCAACCATTTCCTAGACATATTCAAATCAGAACACCCTAGGTCATACGAGAGGCATGAATTATGGGTTTAGAGAATAGTGTTCATCACTTATAGGGAGATATTGGTACTTTATATGGTTAGATGAGATAGTTAGAGGATCACTTGACTTAGATACAGGAAGAGAGAGAAGATTTTATACTGCTGTGTAGTGAGGTAGAGGATTTAGCTCATACCCTTGAGAAGACTGCAACACGTGGCAGGACTAGGCATACTGTGTGAGAGATGAGAGAGATGAGAGATGTGTTGATTATTATCATGGTGCCTATTTGTCTACATTGCCTCTAGACAGACGAGTGACTTTTTATTTAGTAGTTTTTAGACATGGGCATAGTAGTAAAAGAGGGGAGTCCAGTCGAGGGGTTATAGTTCTACCTCCTAGGCCTCCAGGGGGACTAAATGCAACCGTATTTGTAAGAGGTGATGTAGGGCCATCAATGGGTGAGATATGTATAGGTTGGATAGGTATATGTGGGATAGGTATAGGTAGTGACATTTTCATGAGTAGGCCTAAAGATTCAAGAGATAACTGTGCCTGGTTCCAATTGATTTATGAAATAAAATTGTTGATGATATATGCATTTATTTATCTTTGATGATTTTGATGTACTTTGATATACCCTGCTCCCAAATACTACAATTCTTCTCCTTTTTTGATATCATTGTACATGGACATTATTATTTTTAAGATATATGGCAGCCTATTATAATGGATGCATTTCTATGTGCTTTATGTAGGATGTATGTGTAGGCACCTAAATCTGATTACACAAATTCATAATCACACTTTTATAAATGAAAAATTTTTCCATAAAAGTGAAATTTTTATTTTGAATTTCAAAATCATCATTTAAACTAATGAAAAATTTTCATTAGTTCTATCATTGTAATTTAAAAATAAAGTTCAAAATATTTATTTATTTTATATATTAAAAGGCATTTTTTGTTTCTTTGTAGTGCATGGAAAAGAATATACTAAATTTAATATATATTTTCTTTGTAATGACGTTTTAAAGTCAAACTTAACGAAGCTGGATACTTTTTGTTGGAACATCAATTTGGAAAGAAAAAGACCAACATATAAAAACAAGGCTAGACATAAAATAAATCAACACCATACACTTCAATCAACGAAAGGAGAAGGTAGGCAAGTGCATAGTCTCCACGCTTTATGAAGAGTAAACATGTTAAGGTTGGCAATGAAGCCACATATTGCATAGTCCACATTATACATTTGAAGATAGCGAAAAATGAAATGTTCCTCTATCATGCAAGAATTTACAATAGATGAACTTGCTTAGTACCTATAGATATGATATTACACAAGTATTTTTGGTTAAGACACTTGGGTTAATATGGAATTTTTTCAATGAGGCTTAGTGGAAAGAACATTGATCAGGCTCAACATGATCTAACGAAGATGACTTACATAGAGACCTTTTTTATTGATATGATGGTGGCTAAGTGCCAATTTTATTTTATTTTTTTTTGAGCCTTTTACCATTTTTTGGTGGTAGGGGCTCTTTTTATTCACATTTTCTTTTGCATGGTTGGTGCTCTTCTAAAGTGGAAGGATTTCCTTGAGATTATCCATCAAAATGGACAAGTGACATTGAGTGCACAAGGAAGTGGGCCTCATTTTTTTAGTTTTGAAAAGTCATGACCAAACAAGACACACATTGAGATTATGGGCATTCTTATAGGTTCCTTAATAAATTTAAACCAAGGTTGCACAATTTCCCCATGTGTTTGTTGAGCAGGCATTTGGGAGAGTCCACAAGTATTTTTGAGGGATATGGAAACTTGGACCAAAGAGGCTAATGGTCAAATTACTCACTATCATGGACATGGTCTATAGCTTGGAAACTTTCAGGTGGAACCATGCTTGCATGTTGGAATTCTAAGATCCTAGCTAAGGATATAGGTGCATTGTCTATTGGGATTCTCAGAGTCTTGTCACCCCGTGTTGATGTCTCAAATCAATTTTGATGATGAACTTGTTGGGATAAGAAGTTTGTTCATCGTTGTGGGTTCATAGTTTCATGCCATCAAAAGAAACAACATAAGAAAACTCTCAATGAAAGAATTTCTATAGGGACTGAACCTTTTATTATGTGAAAAAATTGTTTGCAGTAAGGTAGAGCATGTGGAAGTAGGAAGCCTGTTTGGGCTAAGTAGAGGATACACCTACAATCAAAACCATAAAGCCTACCTAGAAAACTAAAATGACCAATAGATGTAGATTACATAGAAATAATGAAGGAAATGTACACCAAATATTTGAAATAAGGAAATACAAAAATTTCACCCTTTTAGTGAACAAGATTAAGATGGACATCAAGCTTTTAACACATTTTCCACTTAATATTGGGAAAACTGAGTTTGTCAAGTAAGTCGGGTCATTAATTCATTTTGGTGTGTGTGAGTGCTTTAGATCCTTTCTTTGAATAAGATTCTATGAGGTGGAACTCCATCTTGTATCAAGTAGTATAGATTCCTACACTCCCATAGTCAACCAAAATGAGCCTTGTTGCTAGTCACACATCCATAGCCTCAACAAGGTTACTACCAGCCAGGTGTCCATAGCCCTAGTAGAAATACTAACATTACTTGGCTTTTAGTCATTTGCAATTTTCTTTTAATTTCCTTTCTTTTTGAATCTCTGTTGTGGAGTTTTAATGATAACATGGCTGCCAGGTTTGAAACCAAGGTGGTAGCACGAGGTGCCTTTAGATTTTTCACTTAGTACAACTCTAAGTTCCCATCAAACATCAAATGATAATAGTTAGTGAGGGAAATTAATGTATAATGACACAACCTATGCTTGATAAGACATGTAAGGCTGATCTCACAATAGTGTGTCCCACTTTTGGGCACGAAGAAAAATCAGGCGTGATTTTTTTTTTTCATTTTTCAACCCCTTTCTGTGAAGAGGGATCTTTGCACGAAACGGTGAAAATCCTTTATGTGAACACATTGATGTGAGAGTCTTCATATAAAGACCTCCCTTCGCACAAAATACCCTACACATAGGTGTCCATGTAAAGACCACCTTCGCATGAATGTCCCTTTGGCTGGATTTCTAATAAATTTCTAGGAGTAATACTCATTTTCACCATATACTTTTACTGTGCTTGTGAAGCCCAGGTGTTGGAGCGAACCTAGTGAGGACCCAGACCTACATCAGTGTTTCCTAAGCACTTTCGACTATCATTGATACTAGGTGCACACATTTCTTCCTTTATTTTGTTTATTTTGTATTGTAAATTATATTTTTTTCAATTATTTTAGTTATTTTTTGTTTTCAGTAATTATTAATTTAAAAAATTATATTTTTATTAGATAATGTTAGAAAATCGTAGACAATATTAGAAAACCATACATAATGTTAGTAAATTTTTAAAAAATTGTTTGTTTTAAAAAAAATTAGTTAGTTATATAAATAATTTTATTTCTAGTAATTTATATTTGTTTTTATTATAAAATTATTAGAAAATTTTAAAACCTCATGAAAATTTAGAAAATTATTAGAAAATATTAGAAAAAACTTAAACTTTGTTTAATTGGATACATGTATGGTTCATTTTAGCACTTTTTAATTATTCTATTATATGAACTTTAGATATTGATTGAAAAAATACAGGTACATTTTTTTTTCTTAAGCACATGTATTCAAGAATACAATCTCTCTCTCTCTCTCTCTCTCTCTCTCTCTCTCTCTCTTTCCCCCTTAGACTCTCTCACCCCCTCCTTTGTCATGACTCTTTCACTCTCTCCCCTTTAATTAGGACTCTCTCTCTCTCTCTCTCTCACACACACACACACACACGCGCACGCACGGAAACACACAAACACCAACCAATGCAATTTTTTTTTAAGTGAACAATGAAAAACTTGCAGCTCCTTATCATCTTCCTGATAAGCTATCTACCATGAAACAAATAAGAAATGATAACCAAAATCACATAATCTACACTACTTTTTTTTTATCATCAAGAACTAATGCAAACACTTAAAGCTCTTATCATCTCCTTTATGTATTCTCTATCATGAAACAAATAAGAAATGACACTCAGAATCGCATAATCTATAGTTCTTTTTTTTTCTCATCAAGAACCAATGCAAAAGCTTGCAGCTCCTTATCACTTTTTTTATGAGCTATCTATCATGAAACAAATAAGAAATGACACCCAGAACCACATAATCTACAATACTTTTTTCTACCATCAGAAACTGATGCAAAAACACACAGCTATTTAGTATCTTTCTTATGAACTATCTATCATGAAATAAATAAGAAATGACACCCATAACCACATAATCTGCAAGACTTCTTGTATCATAAAAAACCAACCCAAACACGGTATACCCAATTAAACCAAAATCATCTGTAAATGCACACAAAATATCAAATTTACTAATACCCTGAACCTATCTTAAACCCTTTTCATTGTAGAAAAAGGAACTTCACTTAAACTTTGAATAAATATTGAAAGTAAACTAACAGCATGAATACATGATATCTGATCTAGTAACTGTTAAATATATAAAGCTACTAACCAGACTTCAGACTCCGTCCGTATGACAGGATCTTCCTTCTGACCTATCTATCATGAACCGTATAAGATTCTCTAGCCGAGCTTGAAATGAAGGTAGAGAAGGGTTGAGATAATAAAGAGAACCGAGAGTTGATTAGACTGTCGTACATGATGGACATTACCGACTTCACTGTGAATCATGTGGGGGGCAGTGCCCCGACTTCACTTGCGTTCAATATCGAAGCCCCATCGTCAACCACGTATAGGGCATTGCGCGATACAGGTTTCGTGTTGTATTCGTTTGAATATAATGCTCCCCTGCGGGACCTACATGCACGACGATAAAGAGCAGGAGACAATTAAAATACGCATCATCAGCTTTCCTTCCTTAACACAGTCAAGATAACAAAAAAATCGTAATCCATGCAATGCAGTCAACCTACCCCTATCCACCAAATTCTATATTTTCTCAATCAATCAGAGAGGATGATAAGGCCTGCCATTTGACGGTCGCCCGTACCTGTCATGTGATTTTTTTTAATGATAGTTTCATCATTTTAATATCTTTTATTTTTATATTTTGATAGAATACTGATTGAAAAATGAAAGTATTAAAATGATCAAACTATCATTAAAAAAATCATATGAAATGTCAGGCTTTTTGTGTTGAAATGAAGTCACAAAATCTATATCAAAATGACATATTATAGGCTTTTATTCATATATAGAGGAATGGAATTTTATATTTCTAATAGATTTTTAATTATAGAGTCATTGATAGACATTTTAACTCAATTTAAAACCTATCTGCTATATTAAGTTGTGATTGACTACTTGACTAGAGATTTTCATGGAGATTTTTAAATGTCTTGTTTAGTATTATTAATTAAAAAGATGTCACTAATTCAATTACACCATAATAGATTCTTTTATTTTTTTAGTATTCGTCAATTTTAATTTTAATAACTCACAGTATTTTAAATAATACATTAAAAATAATCAATATGTGTGTGTGTGTGTGTGTGTGTGTGTGTGAGAGAGAGAGAGAGAGAGAGAGAGAGAGAGATGTATCAAAAGTATATTTTAAGTTATGTTACATTGATTTACGTCTCTTTTAACTATTATAGTTCTTGAATATATATTCTTGCTAATTAATTTTCATTTAAAAATTTAGTATAGTTTAAGGCCCTATTTGTCGTCCTTAAAAATCAAAGTTTATTCCAAGTAGTTTACTACAAGTTCTTTAAGGTCTCATCATTCCAAGAGAGAGAGAGAGGGTGATGTGTGTGTGTGTGTGTGTGTGTGTGTGTGTGAGAGAGAGAGAGAGAGAGAGAGAGAGAGAGAGAGAGAGAGAGAGAGAGAGTATTATGTTCTTCCTTCACAGTTGGGAAAATCCTTTCCTTTTTATTCCAGGCTTTCTTTTGGGATTTTCTAGCTTTTTCGTTAACCATGAACTTTGGGTAGGCCTTGGCCAAATTCCCTGCCTTCTTACAGTGGAAGCATGCAAAAGGAACACTCTCATAGTAAATCATCTGTAGTATTTTACCTAACTTAGAATGGATCTCTATAACCTCTAGCATTTCATTTCCTTGTTCAACCCCAATGAAAATTCTAGCATAAGTCAATCTACTTCTTGCCACTGTAACAAGATCAATCGAGAGGAGTTCCCCAAAAGACCTAGCAAACTCCTTAAAGACATCCTCAAACCAAAATTTCAGAGGGACTTCAGGTAGCTAAACCCACACCAAGGCTTGGAGAAAAAAAGAGTCAATCAAATACAAGTTGGGAGAACATTTCTGTAAAGCCAGAGTGGCCTTACCAATGATCCAAGTCTCGACACAAAGAATCCTAGTAAAATCCTCTTGGCAAGAGAATTCAAAGGACAAAAAGCCCTTAGCCATGACTGTAATACCCACATGGCTCTTGAGAGCCCATTTTTTCTTAATGAAAGCTATAACCACATCAATATTTGGTCTAGCCCCAAAAAATTTCCCATCTAGCATAAGAGCCATCACAATAGTGTTGTGAGCAACTAGCTCGTCTAGAACAACAATAGCATACTTCCCCTTCCTCTTAATAGATAGGTCCTTGATATAAAGGAAAGAGGATTTAGCCATGGGTTTAACCCTGAACAAGGTGGACCAGGGTTTAAAAAGGGAAGCCTCATCCCCAAAACATTATGGGATAGAATCAAAGAAGCCCGGGGACTTACCAGTTTGTGGAGGTCGATAAGAGGTTTGACCATTCCCCCCACGAATCTACTTTACTAGGATCTTTACACTTCTCACATGGGACCCAATCCGTCTTCTCCTTATCATCTGAGCTAGAGTCATCAGGATTCTTCACACCTCGGGTCTTATCATCTGCAGAGACGCCCGAAACATGCGCAGGAGAAATCCTGCCCAAATGAAAATTTGAATTTACTCTAGCTCCCACTCCGTCCATGATGAAGTTTTTTAGTAGAATTCTTGGATGTTTTTCTAGAAGAAATATGTTGTTACAAGGCATTAACTATTATCACAAACTGATGAAATATGGTTGTGGTATCAAAGGATGTCTCACAACTACTATGACAATTTAATGAAGATTAGTTTGAAAGTTCTTTTGTATATTTCTCTAGGTTAGTGCGCATTATCCTTTAAGTTTAGGGAGTAGTGTATTTCCTTGGTAGTGAGTGTAAAAGAAATAATTATGTTACCTATTTCATATTTTGTAAGAACTTAATTCTCGCTATAATTTTCCCATCGTTGAATTTTCCATGTAATAATATATTTGTCTTTGTGCATTCTTATATGCTTGCATTTGTTTAATTCTATTGAATCGATTTAATGATTTAATTCCATAAGTGATTAAATTTTAGTTTTTACTAAATTATCCCCTTTCAAAGCAGCTAGATGTGCTAAAAAATTCATATAAAAGAAAGGTTCCTTAGGAATCAGTCTAGTTGATACTCTATTTGAACACAAATTATTGTCTAGTATGATGGATAATAAGATTCTATAGGAAGTAGATCTTGATTTGATGGAATTGGTATGCTACTTAGATATTTATCTTGCTAATTGTGAGATAGCTTGACTGAATAATTATTAATTACTCTTGGTGATGTGATAATTCTTGTGTTAAAAGTGAATAATACAAACACAAATTCAACAATCTAACAATAATCATCAAACTAAAATGTTCCTCTATCTCCATAACTTTTAGATTGATCTAATCATTAAACAATTTTTATTTATGTTAATTTATTTCTCTCATAATGATGATGAAATGAATTTAGTAATCGTTAGCTAGAATTAATGGATGCCAATATCTAGTTTTACATTCCTTTTATGACGTTTTACCCATTTATTGTTATGTTCAAAACTGTAGTTCACTATGCAATTTATTGATTTATATTCATGGAAGGTATTAAAAGATTAATTTGTAAGCTTTTCACGAATCATAATTTTGTGCATTACCAATGTTTTTTTTTGAAAAGGAATTAGGAAAAATGATTTATTCTTTCAAACTTCAC